>VZSF01000208.1:0-72292 GCA_013398295.1 Chionis minor
ACTTCCTGACGCAGCTAGTGAAGGGGCTGACTAGGGAATGTGTCCTGCTGGATCCATTGTTTGCAAACAGAGAAGGACTCATGGGGGATGTGATGGTTGGAGGCCATCCTGGGCATAGCGATCATGAAATGATAGTTTTCTGTTCCCGAAGAAGCGAGGAGGGGGGTCAGCAGAACTGCCACTTTGGATTTCCGCAGGGCAGACTTTGGTCTTTTCAGGACCTTGGTGTACAGAGTCCCCTGCGAGGTAGTCCTGAAGGGCAAAGGAGTCCAGGAAGGCTGCATGTTTTTCATAAAAGTCTTAAAGGTGCAGGAGCAGGCTGTCCCCATAATCCGAAAAACAAGCCATTGGGGAAAAAGACTGGCTTGGCTGAAAAGCAAGCTATGATTGAAACTCAGGGAAAACTTTGAAACAAGGGGCAGGAGGACTACAGAAATGCTGTGTGGTTATGCAGGGAGCAAATTAGAAGGGCTAAAGCCCAGCTAGAAATTAACCTGGCTTCTGATGTTAAGGACAATGAAAAAAGACTCAAAAAATACATTAGCAACAAAAGAAGAACTAAGGAGAATCTCCATCCTTTATTGCATGGGGGTGGAAACACCGTGACAAAGTATGAGGTACTTAATGCTGCCTTTGCCTCAGTCTTTAACAGTAAGACCAGTTGTTCCCTCAGTACCCAGCCCCCTGAGCTAGTAAACAGGCGTGGGGAGCAGAATGAAGCCTCCATAATCGAAGAGGAAACAGTAAGGGACTTGCTGCAGCACTTAGACGTACACAAGTCTACAGGGCCAGATGGGATCCACCCAGGGATACTAAGGGAGTTGGTAGAAGTGCTCACCAAGCCACTTTCCATCATTTATCTGCAGTTTTGGCTAACCAGGGAGGTCCCAGTTGACTGGAGGCTAGCAAATGTGACGCCCATCTACAAGAAGGGCCAGAAGGAATATCTGGAGAACTACAGGCCTGTCAGTCTGAACTTGGTGGCAGGGAAGGTTATGGAGCAGATCATCCTGAGTGTCATTATGCGGCACATGCAGGACAACCAGGTGATCAGGCCCAGTCAGCAGGTCCTGCTTGACAACTGATCTCCTTCTATGACAAGGCAACCCACTTAGTGGATGGGGGAAGGCCTGTGGATGTCATTTACCTGGACTTTAGTAAAGCCTTTGACACTATTTCCCACCACATTGTCCTGCAGAGACTGGCTGCTCATGGCTTGGATGCATGTACGCTTTGCTGGGTTAAAAACAGGCTGGAAGGCTGGGCCCAAAGGGTGGTGATGAATGGAGTTAGATCCAGTTGGTGGACGGTCACAAGTAGTGTTCCCCAGGGCTCGGTATTGGGGCTGGTTCTGTTTAATATCTATGTCAATGACCTGGATGAGGGGATGGAGTGCACCCTCAGTAAGTTTGCAGAGGACACCAAGTTAGGCAGGTGTGTTGACCTGCTTGGGGGTAGGATGGCCCTACAGAGGGATCTGGACAGGCTGGATCAATGGGCTGAGGCAAATGGTATGGGGTTCAACATGGCCAAGTGCTGTGTCCTGCACTTGGGTCACAACGATGCCATGCAGCACTTGAGGCTTGGGGCAGAATGGCTGGAAAGCTGCCTTGTGTAAAAGGACCTGGGGGTGTTGGTGGACAGTCTGCTGAACATGAGCCAGCAGTGTGCCCATGTGGCCAAGAAGGCCAACAGCATCCTGGCTTGTAGCAAGAATAATGTGGCCACCAGGACTAGGGAAGTGATTATGCCCCTGTAGTCGGCACTGGTGAGGCCCCACCTTGAATACCACGTTCCGTTTTGGGCCCCTCACTACAAGGAAGGCATTGAGATGCTGGAGTGTGTCTGGAGAAGGGCAATGAAGCTGGTGAGGGGTCTAGAGAACAAGTGTCATGAGCAGCGGCAGAGGAAACTGAGGTTGTTTAGCCTGGAGAAAAGGAGGCTGAGGGGAGACCTTATCATTCTCTACAACTGCCTGAACGAAGGGTGTAGCGAGGCGGGGGTTGATCTCTTCTCCCAAGTAATAAGCACTAGGATGAGAGAAAATGGCCTCAAATTGCACAACAGGAGGCTTAGTTTAGGTATTAGGAAAAATTCTTCACGGAAAAGGTTGTCAAGCATTGGTACAGGCTGCCCAGGGAAGTGGTGGGATCACCATCCCTGGAGGTATTTAAAAGCTGGGCAGACATGGTGCTGAGGGACACGGTTTAGGGGCAGTTTTGGCAGTGTTGGGTTTATGGTTGGACTCGATGATCTTAAAGGTCCCTTCCAACCTAGACAATTCTATGATTCTATGATTCTCAGACCAAGAAATGTTAAGTAAGAAGGAACTGTGCTAGGAAATTACATCTGTTGCTCAGGTTAAGAAATTATCTTCACTAGCTTTAAATAGTAAAGTTGAACCTGGAATTAATCCCATCCATTGAAAGACAGAAGATAAAGCAAAAACTCAAATAGTGGGGAACACACAGGAGATGACACTGCTCTGGTGCTGTGAGATCTCTACTGGGATTTTGTGATCATTGCACATTCCCAGTCTATTTTAACACACAGAAACTAACACTACTTAGCTCCTTCACCAGAACAAACCCAGTAAGTGATAACAATGTTGTCAAATGGTTCACAGACAACATGCGCAGCGAGCACTTTTTAAACATAGTTCACCTCCTTGTCTCTCTTTTTCTGCAGTTATCTACAGAAATTATACTCACTATGACTCTAAAGGAAGGGGAAGCGTTTACCTGAAGGGTGGTTCCACAGAACATGATTGTGATGGGCTGTGCAATGGGCAGACTTCGTTTCCTGTGTAATCTTGGCTATGTCAGCTTTGGGAGATGCTGCAAATACCATAATTCAAACCACGTTTGGATTTTTTGCAAGGAGTTCATGAAGAGCAAGCAACATGGTAGATCTACGTTTACAGACTCCTTGTGAGTAGCCAGTTCTCATGCTATGACACTTCAGCTATCTTTCCTCAGCCAGTAATGAAATGTAGATCAGTAGTGAAATACAGATCACAAAATACACTCCTTTACGCCCTTTTTTCCTTCATCAAAATAATCCTAATCATTGTATACCTACTTAAAACTTTATTTTCCAATGAGCCTGGCAGTCACAATTGGCTTTAGGCTGCCTATCCTGCTGACCATACCATCCTTTTTCTTTTCCCATGTACTTGCAATTACCTTGTCTAGTTAGTATAGAGTCTTTTTAGTTGTCAGTTTATAGAGAACCCAAAGCACATTGAAGTTCCAGCTGTAACTAGGACTGCCTGATCTCGTAATGCTGCTGATAATTAGGGCTGTTAGACTGTGTTCATGTCGTGGCAAAATTTGTGTGAGAAAGACAAATGGTTAAACAGGAGTATGTGAAAGCAATCCTTCTCATGTATTGTCACATTTGTGAATAATCTGCTAGTTGCTATGAGACTGCTTGTGTAGGGAGAGAGGCCAAGGTTTTAGATGGACACAAGTGGAGTAAAGAGGTAGATTAGTAAGCACACAGGGGACAGATGGCTTTGTGACTGCTGAAAAGACTGTGCCACTCAAATGATTTCTCCACCAATGGATGCTGTCACAGAAAATGAAAAGGTGGTTCAAATGATTAATCCCTCCTGAACCTTAAGAAATTGGCTGAATGTTAGTTGAATCACAACAAACACACTCATAATATATTTTTCATTATATTTTGAAATTAATCAATAGAGAAAAAACCTGACATTTGAACACAAGAAGATGTTTTAAAATGTTTTAAAAACATTAAAAGTTGCTTGGTTTTGCAACAGACAAATGAAACCCCTCAAAATCTGAAAAGTCTCATTGAAAGACTTGAACGACGTCTCTTTGTCTTAACCACTCATGGAATAAGAAGGTTTTAAGAGTGCAAGAGTAAAATACACTCCTATTTTTCAGTCCACAGAATTGATGTTCCACTGAAATTAGAAAGTCTTTGTGATGACAAGCACACGTCATCATTTCCAGGAGAAGTCAAGGAGGATGCGTTTACATTAGCCCTTGTCTTCTGCTGTAGTACCACAGTGCTGTTTGCTTCCCGTGTTTCTAACAGCCTATATAAAACAGTAATTTTTCTCCACCAGCTCTAAAGTCGCAGACAAATACGGAGGTGCAGCCAAGAACTGCATGCTTGCTGCTCCACAGCTAGAATTGTACCAGTTGTACCAGGCTTTATCTCTATTTTCACCCTTCAGATTGCTCTGCACTTCTGTGACTTATCTGTACACATATAAACTCAGCATATATGTCCTACTCTGGGACATATATCAACACAGAGGTAAGTGTATATACATGCCTTTGTAGCACACACACAAAAAAATCTTAATACATTGGCATGTAATTTTACTTTTTCTTGAAATTTCCTGAAATTTAACCGTAATGAAGTAACTTGAAGCAACTTTTTTTTTTTTGAGTCAAGCTTAGCAGAAGAGTAACTGTAAGTGAGGATCGTTTGGTCTGCCAGTTTTGAAAGTGTTTACAACATAAAATATGACTTGTTTGACTATCACATATCAGCATAGTACCATCATATGGATTTAGATGCTGTTTTAGAGGACTATGCTGGATTGAGATGCTGATTTAGAGGACTATGATGCCCACGCATCACTCCATTACAGTTGGTGAGCCAACACATAGGTGCTGGGCCATCTCCCCTTGCAACCTATTATTGGCACGAGAAACCAGATGGGCACACATTTGCTCATTTCAGTGTGTCACCTCTTACTGGTTGGATTACTTTAATATCAGGTTGATAAATTTGAAAAACCATTAAGTCAAAATAGATGGTGTTACAGAAGCATGAAACAATGCGTTTAAAAGTACTGCTACTTCAGTTGTTCAGCCATATTACACGGAGTAATTAAAGAAAGTTGGCACGTAGGCTGGCAGAGCATGTTATGGACAGTGTTTATAACAGCATCAAGTTTCTGTTGCCATGGGGATGCTAACTCTGAACTCACTGCTTTTTTGTATCCAAACCTCAATCAAAAGTTGTTTGAATATGTCTGTGTGTGGGTGTTTGTGTCTACAAAGAATGAAACTAGGAGATATAAGATGATATCAAACACATACCAAGTTATGGGACTCAAGGGAGTATCTGGATCATTATACTAAGAAATAGTTTCCCAGTCCTTTTGTTTTCTTGTCTGAGTACATAAATTATATTTTTAGCCTGTAAGCTAAACATTTAGATGTTGAGGAAGGTCCATAGCTAGCAGACATTGATATTGAGTTCACTGAAGTCAGTGAACTTATGGCAGATTTTCACCTTCCAAAGGTCTGTTCTAATTCCTGCAGTTCAAAGGTCCTACGTGGGATAGTTTTGAGAGAATTCAACTGTACTTTAATTATTAGTTTCTGTTCTACCCTGCCAAGGGTTTTCAGGTATACTTACCGCCACTCATCAATATACCCTGAGGAAATCCTCCTATGATATTAAGTCAAGTTTTGGATTACTGACATAAAATGCAGACCTTTAATAATTTTTTTCAGCATTTAACTTATCAGATTAAGTCTTCGTATATGGTTCAAGTCACCTTACATGATGACTCTGAGATTGTATTTCATAAGGTTCACTTGGCCACATTATACTAAGTTGAGAGCTATATTAAGTAAAATTAAATGTTTAATCTATGATGACAGGTATTTTTGGAAGCTGATACAACAGTACTCATGAATGAGGAAATGAACTTTGACAAAATGAATGGTTTGACAGATGGTAGTTTGCTTAGAGCTCTTACTAACAGATGTTTGAATGAATGTTCTGCAAGACCTCTGTGTATTTTGGGTATTAACATTTTATTAGCAAATAGCTATCACCTGGTGTATACTTGCTCTTTGGAAGTTCTTGATGTGGAAGCTGCTAATTTTTTGCCTTGCCTTTCTTGGAGAAAAAAACCCAACATTTTATTGATTTCTGCTTGGGGAATGATAGAACTTAGAAAGTCTTTATTATAAGTACATTTTTTGTGTATCACAGTAGTTATGATTAGGTTTGTGTGATTCACAGACACACAATTAACTATGCCAGTATTTGGGACTGTAAGCTCCCAAAACATGAGGCTGAGAACCAGAGATGGGATTGAAAAAACTGGTGATGTGGGAGACACTTTTGCAAAAAACAAATTAAGCCACAAATCAAAACATACATTCTACCTACCAGAAATTATATTCTAATATATTTAGATTTAAAACCCTCCCAAAAAGCATTCTTAGTAATCACTAAATAAAGAAAAACATGTCTTCTGGAGCAGAAACTAGAATTTAGATTCTCTTAAACAAGTATCCTAATCACTGTGCTGCACAATTCTTGTCTTACCCCGCCGATTTTAAACTATCTTAATGTAAACATCACATCCAAGAACACATCAAGTCCTCAGATATATTTTTGGTGAATGCTGTGTGTAGGCAATACTTAAGGAAGGCCCTTGTGCTCCTTTTTCTCTGGGTGAACCATGACCCATGCAGCATGGTGGCTCTGTGCACACTCTCCAAGGCACTGGACATTTCCATGCATTTTGTGGGTGCCCAATGTATCAGTCCCTAATTAATCATTCTTATTTCTGCTGTAGGTACAAGCTTTATAAGAACTACATTTTTGTGGTTCTAACTGGACCTAGGTGACCTTACAACTCTAAATTACACAGGGTCCTGGGAAAATTTTACCCTGAATCTGCTGGGGTAGATTCCTTTCCATCACAGGTCACCTTTTTTAATAAGAATCTCTAAAGGAAGATTATTTATGCTCAGAACTTCAAGAAATATAACAAAAAAACTTTTTTAGAACTGTGCAAAGTTATTAAAAAATAAAAAAATATTATTTGAAACAGAGGCATGAGTAAATAACCCCAAAGTATTTTGACTAGAATACTAATATATTCAAATTAACATTTAGAAGTTGGGCACCCTTTCCATCAAACTCTTGTATCTCAAAATATGGAGTTTCATCTGAACTTTGGCACATAGCTTCAGAAAATCCATTAAGAGAAAAAAATTGAAAAATGCTAGAATTAGAATGCTCTTTTCACATATTTTAAATAAAAATTCTTGCTTTTCCATTTTGAAATCACACTTGACATTCAAAAATTGACCCCAAAAATAAATAAAATTATTAAATAGATCTGGAAAGGGATTAATTATTTGAAGAGGGGGAAAACCCCCAAGTAAATATTTTGGATGGGTTTGTATGCAGTAAAAACTAATGAGAAAAAGCTAACTACTCGACCTGAACCAACTTTATTTCCTATTTTTGATTTTACAACCAAATTGATCAGTCCAATTGTTTTGCAAATGAATCCTCTCTGCTCTCACAATAATAAAATTAAATATTTGAATATTTTATTTAAAAGCCAATTGGTAACCATACTGATGTCTCTGGAGAAATGTTTCCTGCTATTTTAATGAGGCATAACAAAAAAGCTTTTTTATTTTTCTATTTAATAACTTACATTTACATACAAGTCTCCAGCAACAGTTAAGGTGTTCAGCCACAGTTCCCACACATTGGTATAATACCCATTTTCTTAATGTTCTCCAGATGTAAGGTATGCCCAAATCTGCTTTTGACGGCTGTGGTTAATACTGACCTTGTAAAAAATTCCATGTCTAAAAGACCACAAAGGACTTTGAAAAGTACTGGTAGTCTCTTGTACACCACTCAAATTATTGCATCATCAGGCACATTCCTCACAGGGATCCTCTTCACAATCACAGTCAGGAGACAAGCAGAAATTAAGGAATCTCTTGTTCTCATGTGTGATAGCTCAGTCATGGTGCAACAGCAGCAGTTGCATGGGAACCAGCATGCACTGATCTTTTCCACTCCCTGCTTAATCAGCTGGGCACAGCTAGGATCAGAAAATCAAATTTACCCCATCCTTTCCCTAATCAAAACTTTCCCTGACCCTTCCTAACTCCAGACATCATCTCCACCAACTGCACTAGTTCTTGCTTCCTACCAGACTTCACTGCACACCCCGATTTTTGCTGTCCAGCCTTAAATATGATACCTTTTACCTTATACCTCTTCTATGCCTTCACCCACGTTCTTATTTTGTTCTTAGTCTGTCACATATTTCTGAGGTTGATGTTCTTAGGGGTTCCTGGTGCACTGACCACCCAACCCAGCCCAGCCTGCCCTGCAATGCAGTGGAAGGAGACACGGAAGCTCTGCTATGAGCTCCTTTTCCACTCCAGGCTCCCTGGCGTATGTGATGTGAGTCTTACTGTTGTTGGACAAATTAACATTTAGGAAGGTTCATCTATGGACTCAGAACCCATTGTACTTGTACTATTTGCAGAACAAAAAGACTACACCTACTCTAAAAGTCTAAAGAAGCAAGACTATTATCTTATGGGACAATATCCACCCGCTTTGCTCTCTCATTCCTGTGATGGTATCCTTCTGCCAATGTTACTGATACATTTTAATGACATGACTTAACGATTTCAGTCCTGTAGGCTGGTCCTTACATTGCTAGTCATACCAACTTATTCTATCTTGTCTTACAGTGTTCTTCATGACGTTCCGCTTTATGCATTTTTGGCATATCCACTGTGATTGAAACCTTTGTGTACTAGAGGAATAACAACTGCAGTGATATAAAAAAGGATAACATTTTATGGAAGAAAAGGAAAACAGCCATGAATAGAGGAAATTTGACGAAATAAATATTAGGTTTGGGTGGTGAAACTTGGAAAGAAGAAGAAATATCTAAGGGTATAGGTATGGATCCCAATGTTAGAAATCACTAGAGAGGAGTTAAAATTCAGAAGGTCCTGCTAGCAGGCTGGTGTTAGAGATTAAGAGTCATCCTGGCTTTGGATATGATAGAGAGAGAACAGAAGCAATAATCCTGCCCATGGCCATCTCTATTCTCATCCATACTGCCTTGAGAAGAAATATGTAGGAATAGAAAAATATCTATATGTGCAAGGAAGGAATAGAGGTTAAGTGGAATCAGAATAAAAGCAAAGAGCATGTATTTCAGCCATGCATGCGAAAGGACAGAAGTCAAAAGAGAAATGAGTAATCTCTTAAAAAAAGAGTTTTGAAAAAAAAAGTCCTGTTACCAGAACAGGTAAAGTGACTATTTTGGTATATCTCATGAAAAATAGAAGTGTGGGATTTTTTTCTCATTGTATTTGGAGATATTAAAAGTTAGCATCAGTAATAAAGTGGTACACAGTATATACAGGTGCTATTTTATCACAGCCAGCTATGAGGAGAAACAGAGGTCAGCAGAACTTTAAAAGGGAGATATGACTTACTCTGACTTCAATTTACTTTCAAAAACATGGTCACTGACCCTTTAAATCACAAGCCAATTACAAGCATTGTAGTGCCATTACTAATTACATACTGAGAGTGTAAATTTAAAACGGCAATTTCAATTTTCAGTTCATTGTGAGAATGCAGGAAAATGAAATTGCATACTAATTAGTTCATGCGTGTCAGACACCTGAAAGATTAGAGAAAAAAATTCTGCACTCATTACAAGTGAATTATAAGCAAAGCACTCAGACCTTTCATTTGCCAAGCTGCATATAAATAAAGAAATTAAATGACAAAGAAAATTGATAATGATGTAAGAAGACAAAAATAGCTACAGGCCTATACATACTTATACTTTGGGGGACTTTGCCCATTATGCACAGCTTCCTTTAGAATTTATCTGTCATTAGAAACTCTAAGAGGGTAACAGGATACTCTTCAGGTTCACTGCACAAAATGTTAATTTACGTTTCCTAAAAATTGAGATTTTGGCTTTGTAACTTTCCACTTAATCTCTGCCAAACATTCACAGGTTTTCAGGAGCCATCTTCTGCACCAGCTGCTGTGTCACTCAGACCAGCATGGTAAAGATATTACAGACCCCTCACACTAGGATGGGGAAGAAGCAAGAGGTATGATAAAGAAAGTAAAAATGAAGAGTAGGCTGTTGTTGGAGGGACCATTTCTCCTACAAGACCAGAATGAAGATGGCCAGAAACTTAGCACAAATCAGAGTGGACTAACTTTTTGTAACCTTCCACAATTTTGTACAAAATATCTCCTCGGTCATTACAGGAGCTGTGCAAAAATAAGGTGTGGGATTTCCACTTCTTCTTTGCTCTCAACAGAAACTGTTCACCCATATAAGAGTCGGGCAGTGTCTGTCTCTCAGAGTGTATTTCATGCTTGAAGAACAAGACAGTGCTCTGATGTAAAGAACTACTATGCAGTGCATAAAATGTGAGTTTGTGGAGGTCTGTATCCTTGCCAAATCAAAATAGGGTTTCTGTGGAAGGCTAAAAAGCACTTTTTCTCTACAAGTAGCATCTCCCTGACAAATTTAGATTTGCTGTTCCCAGGTGTTTTAAGGAGAAAAGTCTGCAGAAAAGGAAGAAAAAAAAACTCTCTCAAGAGTTAAACTTCTGTTTTTAAACTACCGAGATCTTTATTTTTACTCTGAACTAAAAAGAAAAACAAAATACTTGGCAAGTTTTGTGAAATTTATAGACCAAAGTTAATTTTTAAAGAAAAATGAGAAGAAAGAGAAGGGAATGCTAGATGCTTAGTACACATTAATCACATAACTTAATTAGCTTCTTAGAAGTCCTCACATACTAAGGCTGTCAAAATTACAAAATAACCTGCACGGGATTGGCACTACCTAGATTAGGTCATTAACTCCAAAAAAGAACAAATTGTTCACTCCTGATACCTTGGACCGAGGTTTCACACACATTTTCTCCATTAGACCAGCCTTCCTTCCAGGTAAGAGCAAAGGGAACACTTCCCTGGGAGCAAAGCCCAAGGCAGGCGTAACTCTGGTCTGGGTAGAAACCTGCACAGCTGCCTGACAGCTGCCTCCATGGTGGGTGGTGGCTTTGCCAAGTAGAAATGTGGAAGCGACAGACCATTAGCCATCCCCATCCAGTTTGTCTCCTAGCACAGACATGTCTCAGGGACCAACGCTAAAAGATCTTTTTAACTGGATTTTTTTCTCCAGTTCATTTAATTAAAGCCCAAAAGCAGCCCAAAAGCTACTGTAACACTGACTTTTTCATTATCCATTAAAGTTACATTAGTTTTCACTCCTGTGAAAATAATTCTGCTCAAGTCCCGTAACGTTATTCTTTCCAGTTCTTTTCCAGTGTACGAATTTTACAGACTTCCTAACCCCTCTAGTCTTTACGGAAGAAAACTGACTTAAGATACATTGAAGGGCCTTTGTGTTTTCAGTCTGCAGCAAATAACAAACAGTAACACTGGCTTCATTTTTCAGAACTGACAAAATCCAGCACTCTCACCCCACCAGTTTCAGAAAACTTCATCAAACACCGCTTTGTGCCTGCTCTCCAGACGAGAAAAACTAACAGGCGATCCTGTACACTTTTCCCCCAAACATTTGGGAACTGCTCAGAAAAATCACAAGGGGTGGTCAGTACAAAAAAATCGCATGTGAACAAAAATCATGCCATGTACATGAATGTAACTTCAAGAAGAGCGTGTCTGACGTTATGATATGTGGGATATAGGGATATGTGAAGAGTTCAGTTTAGCACTGGTAGACAGGATGATCAAGCACCATCTTTTGCTACACCTGTGATGGATTCACTGGGAGGAAAGCACCGCCTTCACATCTTCACTATACTGATTAGTACAAAAGGTTTTCCCATAAGTATCTAACATCACAGTTATTAACTGGCAGCTGAAAATGCCATGGCTTAGCCCAATTCACATATCACGAGAAGAAAACACCATAAACGTAAAGAGCTACAGCAATCACTAGATAATAATTATCTTCATTAAAATACAGCCACAGGACTTCATATTCACTGCTTCATGACTTTTACTGAGGTAATTTGCTGGGTGCAGAGAAATCCAGTCCACAATGAGGGCGCTGCCATTTGAGTCATTCTAGCGATAACATCCTTGAGTGGAAATGAAAAAAATGTGTATTTTCAGCCCCACGGATGTGGTTGAACTAACAGCTATTTCAACCTTAATTAAAATAGTTCTTGTTACTTCCAGCATGGTGCACACAATGTTTAACCTGTGTGCCCCGAGCAGCTCAGCAGAGAGGACAAACTATTCCTGCAGGCTCTGGTACAGCCAAAACCACATTAAAGCACTCTAGAACGATGCCCAAGGAAGGCTGCCTGTGTCAAAGTATCTCCACCTTGAGATATTGCTGTGAAATGCTACTAAGGACCTAATAAGCAAATGTAACATATGTGGAATGCAGCTTCCTTAAAAGTCTATAAATTTGCTTCCATGGTTTAGAGCCACAATGGAACATATGCACACATTTTTTAAATAAAAGGATTTGTGCATTTGTAAAGGCAAGATTATTAGTGTTTTGCAACTAAATGGTCCCTTGTAGTATAGGCTACATTTCTGATAGTGAATAAGAATCTAGCTGTTAGTTTACCACTTGTCTTCATCCATTTCTTAAGTGACTCTGGCAATTGAATCAAGATTTTTTTCCTCCTCAGCTCCATCTGTTACCTGAATCCATGGCCATCTGTCATTTTCTGCAGCAGTCCAAGCATTCACAAGACCCTTCTTATTAAGTCGTGCATAGTATGGATACCATTTCTGGAGTCCAAAAAGAGCTCGATGAGTGGATGACGCAGTAATTTGTTGATTTGACACAATTCCTCCTTCTATCCCTAGTGGGCCAGAGCATCCTACAAATGGAAAGAAGAAAAGAAATTGTTGCAACTGAAATGATAAACTTTTCTGAGTCCCAAGTGGCTGTAATTACAAACAGCATAGAAATAGATCCAAAATATTGTGTGAAACATGTTATTAGAAGAGATTTAAAGCACTTAAGTAGCACCTTCTTTCTGCAGAAATTTAAAAAAAATACAAAAAATATTGCATGCAAATAACTATTCCCATTGCAAAACTAATGAAACAGAATAAGCTTTCAATTTTTTTTTAGCTCATTCTATCTTAAGAGTAAGTTTGGGTTTTATAGATATGATGAAAGAAAATGATCCTTAGGTTGAAATAGTGAAATAACTGCTAAAGAAAATTTAAAATTCTGTAATTGCTACAAAGTTCCATGTTGCTGCTCTTGCCATAGAGGTTAGCATTTAGTCAATACCCTACAAAGTGTTGTAGTCATCTTCAGAAACATGGAACTAGAGACATGATATTGTTCAGTTATGTTAAAAATAGTTAAAGATCTCATACATCTAATCAACAAGCCACAAAGTATATATTTAACTGTAATGTTCAAATGTTCATAATTTTATGTCTGGTATTCATCATTAATTTATTCACTTGAAAAACTTGTAATGTTTTTTGAAGTCAAGATATTTCTGCATACATTGTTTTCTGAACCCACTCTGTTTGGGTACAGGAACAAGAGTGTTCAGTTACTGCGAGCAATCCAAACAAAGAAAATTTTGAAATTCATTATACACAAATGATTGGCAGTCTACCTACTAACAATGCCCCCAACCACTTTCAACTAAATATGATTTTTGTCCTCAATTTTGATGCAGAGTATAAAGATAAGCTAATTGCAGGAACTACTGTAGCAGCCGACCTTGCTTAGTTGCCCAAAAGATCTTCTGCTTTGTGGGTGAGCTGCACTTCAGCAGTTTAGAACACGACAGGGCAGAGCAGATGTTTACTTACACTTTATGTTTTCTCAGAAGCCTGGCAGCATTTCACCTTAAGCAGTACCCGAGAATGAACTCTGAAATGGTACTGCTATGAAATTCTTACACCATATGGGCAGAAAGTCACAAATAATTTAATTCCTCCTTAATTTAAAGGTACAGAGAAGAAAAAGTGACCAGTGCAATTTGCTGCTTTTGGCAAAAGCTGAGGCAGGGAGACGGTGCTGGCAGTCACTGGCAATACAATCCCTGGGTATTGTGTGTCACTGATAATGGAGACAAATACAAATGAAATTGCGATTTTAAGTTGATTATGGAGCAATGCCCCATGGGCAAGCACATGCTTGTGCTCTGAAAAGATAAACTAAAGCCTCCACACAGGTGGAGTTCCAAATGTGTTACTTATATGCAAAACCTGGTTTACTTTCAGGTTATGCTTAAATGAAATCCTAACCCCGTTGAAATTAATGACTGACTTGCACCATATGATGATTTCTTCTATGTTTTGAACAGTTCATGAAGCCGGGCTAGAATCTAAAGTCCTAGTTCTATTTTTCTGTGTCATGTATCACCCAACAAGAAAAGCACTGCATTCGGCACTTGACTAATAATGCTGCTCATGCTGCACAAAATATAACAAAATGCAGATCTCTCCTGCTGCTGTGCCAGGTGCACAGTAGTGCCAGAAGAAAACAAATTCTTCGCCACCAGCATAGGCAGGCACATTACAGGATGTATTCAGAAAACCCACATATGTTGGAAAGGTGTAATTTTTCATTGTGTTATCACGTCTTACTTAAAAATGCAAAGACCTATTCAAAACTTAGCCCTTTTTAATCTAATCAGAATAAATTCCTTTTGTGTATAAACTGCCACATCTGCTTGCAAGTCAGAGGTAAATTACCCTACTTTCCTAAAAAAATTGCATATTTTCAAAAGTTTCTTATGTTTATTTATTAAAATTTCTTTGGCATTTCATAATGGGAAAGAAACTGCCTACCAACTTGTCTATATGTATGTATAACTCTCAAACACATGCAGCTGATTCCAGCTTGCCATTAAATTAACCATTCCTAACAGCTGGTATTGATTGGTGAGTATTAAAAAATAGAGATGTGGGAAGACAGAATGGCAGTTTCCAAGAGAAGCTGAAAATGGAGGTATAGCAGATGTTTTAATATGGATGTGGACCATACAGCTATATTCTGTATATATATTCTCCTTTCATGATGAGGAGCACAAGGATGAGGACACCTGCCAGCCCTGCTAACATTATTCAGTGACTTAACGGGAAAAATGTGTGCATGAGGACAGGACCACAGTGTGTATCACAGCTGGTTTTAGTGGGGCCCAGAATAAGGGTATTTGGCTTTAGCAGATAATTTTCAAAGAAGAACACGTATTTGATACCAAGACCTTTGATCTCCTGTAGACATTCCAGCTTTGGCAAGCTTGGAAGGGATGGCTTTTTTTTTGGTTTGTTTGTTTATCAGCCTCTGTTTAAGGTGCAGAACTTTGGGAAATTTTCAACTTGAAGGCATGTAATTTCTCATGCTTGAGATGCATTAAATGGTATTTGAAATATGTGTTAATTCCTTACAGGAGAAACGTAAATTTTCCTTTCTAAATTGAAGGCAGTTAAATTGACGAGTACAGCACTTAACGCTACTTTGTCAGCTATGACCGTATATGGTCAGAAATGTTTACCTTCCTTAGCTTTAGGAGGATTATTCCTGAAATCCAAAGCAAATCCCTGCCTTCGGGGAATATGTACTTCATTGTACAAGCTTCTTATTTTAATTGCAGTTCCAGTCTTGGTTTGTCACATTTGTCAGTTTTTCAATGTGAGTTAAACACAAATTTACCACTCCTAAAAATTAAAACTACCACATTAGAGATTCTTTCTACTTCGGTGTTCAGTTCAAGCATAGCACTATGAGATACTCAGGAAATATGAGACTGGATAATAATTTCTAAGCAATATTAGCATTACAACATGATATGTATGTACACACTACTAAGATCTGTCTTTAGAGGACCATCTTTTTTCACTGCCGTGAAGGACATTAGGTCATTCTCATTAGGTGGGAAGCTTGGATTAAGCTAAAGCTTAATACAGCTCAAGACCCGTGTGCGGGTCCAAACCACAGAATTTGCAATGCAATTCTACTGTGACCATAGCAGTGCTGATGGATTGAACAATTTCCTAGGCACAGGCCTGGCATACGGGCATTGAGGACGCTCACCCAAGGCTGTCTCTTTCTGAGGACTTAAGATACCCCACGTGCATCATGAGGGGTTTTTTTTGACTAGTCTTGCATTGAACTTGATCACTGTCCTGGTTTGAGGTAAAACAAGACCAATTTTGTTCAGTAAATCTACCTTCTAACTAGGCTTCTTCTAACTGCTGAAATCAACAGCATGTTGTGCAGAAAAACTGTTTGCTCTCAGATAAGACCCATGTTTATAGCTGATGCCAAGGCACGGGATGCAGAGAGGCTCTTGCTTAGACTTATTGCTATAACAACCAAGGCCAATCAACTTTGTTATTTGCCCCATTGGAGTGTGGAAAGCGGAGAAGTGTAGAGGGGTCCCACCTGTAGGGAGGAGCGGACAGGACAGGTGACCCAAAACTGACCAAACAGTGTATTCCATCCCATCTGCATCATGCTCAGTATAAAACATGAGGGATCAAAGGGTCGGCGCTCTTTCTTCAACTGCCGGCGTCCGAGGAGGACTCTATCTGTTCATCTGCCTTTAATCCAGACCCGTCTGTTCCTGAATCCAGATCTGGAATCCGGTTCCCATCCATCACTCAGTCCAGTCTGGGAGAACCCCCGTGCCTGCTGGTGACATGATTGTCATCCTGGGAGCTTGATATGGTTTTGTATATGCTTCATTATTTTCTTCTTATTATTTTCTTCTTTATATTCCATTAAAATACTTTAGTTCCTTCTAAACTAGTCTTTTTCTCTCTCTTCTGCTCTGTTGTGCAGGAGAGAGGGAACATCTGTTGCTCGGCTTGCTTGGGCCAATCCTGCCCAAACTACGACAACAACATTGAGTTTATCCTTCTGCTTCACAGCCAGGTCAATCTGTTCTTCAAGACATTTTTAAAACTTCTCCTTTCATTTTAATAATGCTAGATAGATTTCTTAAATTATCAGAACATTTTGCTGTTTTTCTTATTTATTGAGCAGCCAGGACTTTGTGTTCAAAAACAAAAACAGCAGAGGTTTTGCCAGCACTCGGTGAGTAAGCTCCTTACACTGTTAAAACTGCCTATTTACACGCACTTTAGGTCTTCATTTTTAATCAGACATTATTCTACAAGGCAACCGTTCAATTTACTTTCTTTCATTAGTTGAAAGGAAATAGTTGAACACATTTTTGGATAGTCAAATACCAAATAGCAAATGGGCTTCCCTTAGCCATATGGTCATTAATTTCTTCCAAATACTCCAACAGATTTGTGAGTCATGCTTTCTCCTTACAAAAGCTCTAATGGGCCTATTACTTTCTAAATTTCCAAGAAATTTACTTTGCCTGAAAACTCTCAGCTGAATAACCTGCCTCTGGTGCCATCAAACAGGTTATATCAGTGAAGGACTGGTTACAGACTAGCTTCTGCATAAGATATTCAATTTAAGACACAAACAATACTTTTGTTCAAGTTAAAACATCAATAATTTCTTATAATGCTTAAGGGCTGTTATATGCCATTGACTACAAACAATGAAGGAAACAAGAAAAGGCTGCTTCTGGAGATTGTCTTTTAAATAAAACTGAGATAAATATTTTGCAGAACAAGCACAAGATGTATTATATTTTGTTGTTTTACATCTACTTCTATTAAATCCACAGTTCATTTAACAAAAATCATGACAGCTTGGGAAACTGCAGTCTCCAAGGGAGTAATAATATCACTACAGAGTCTCTGTAGTGGTCTGGTCAACATTAACCATTAAAAACCCCACATTTTTATTAGTTAATATTGACACGTTAGGGTATGACAATCAGCTTGATGCAACAAAGTAAAAAAAATAAAATGGCAATTAAAAAGCTGCTTGGCAGGTTCATGATACAGACTCACAAGGAAGATTTTGTCTTCTGGAGCTGTTATTTTAATGTCATTAAGTAGTAAAATACTGAGTCAAGCAATATTGTTTTTAATCCTACAGTGACATTTGATATGCACTAAATGAAACCCTATTGACTCTTCTCTTGTTCTCGTCAAACACTGAACTATGCCCACAGTGCCCCACTGTCCATGAAGATGACAGAATGCAAAGGTGCACCAATAAGCTACATGACTGGGAATGGATCCAGTGAAGGATGGGAAAAGGCAACAACACACAAAGTGAAGGATTCATTTATTTCTTTTCAGTTCTCTTAAGAATCCCTACCAGATCATCTGAAGATGGCATGGTTATAAAACTGCCTTGAAGGCAATCGCAAACTAGATCTGGGACATTATGTACCATTTTGCACCGCAAAGAAAAGTGATCATTAGTCCAGATTTCAATTGTAGACTGAGGGTACAGGGATCAAATAGATTCTCAGACAAGAGGCGAGTTCTGTATTTCCACCCTTGTCTCTTACAACAACAAATCCCTCCAGCTGAATAAAAATATTTGTGCAGAAGGAAAGAGAAGATGACAGTTAGCTTATTGTGTTTTGCATTGATATCTCTTCAGAGGTAAATTAAAATAGGGAAATATGTCACCGATTCCCCCTCTTAACAGAGGAAAGACAAATCAGTTTAAGGTAAAGAATTACTATAGTAGGAGATAATATGCAGACAGTACTGGGTAAACGTGTTGCTTGAGTATATTTAATTTGGAATTCTACACTTATGTCAGCCCACAAATTAAGCAAGACCTTCAAACGGTTTAAAAATTGCTTGAAAATGTGAGGATTATGCCTCTGCAAACAGAAGAAAATGATTTCTTGTTATTGACTATGAAACATGCCTGGTTTTGTGGCATGAATATGTAGCTTTCATTTCATCTGTTGGTTTGTCTCTAGCTAACGTCATCAAAACAAACAGATGCAAAATTGAAGGCATGCAGAAAACAAATCTGCTTTAGACATCTGCAGTCCTGCCTTTCTCCAAGCACGTCATTTTCTGGAATGAGATTCCTCTGGCTGTGCTTAGCACAGCACAGCAATTGTGCTGAACAAACCCTGACAATGGGATTACAGATGACTTCTGATATTGTAGTAATTAATGCTGCTCCCCAACATGCAATCTAGGCTTCAGCTTCCTATTTCCTCTTCTTGTTCCTCCTGCCACGTATACCCTTGCCCAGTTTGTTCTGTCAAGGATAGCTCTCTCCAGACAACAGTGAATTTGTTTTTCTAAGCGCTGGTTAGACAGACATAGACAATCGTTTAGCAGTCTGCTATTAAAGTGCCTGTGCATATGCAATGTATGAAGTGATGTTCTTGTAAGGCGCTTTGTTTTTTTCACAGTCATGACACGATGATGCTAAAATCCTCTCCGCTTTACAAATACTAGGTAAAGTGCTTTTGCAGAGAGGTGGCTGGAAAAGACAGCTTCCCTTCCTACTAGAGATGTCAGCAGCCCATCTCATGGTTTTAGTGATACGATCGTCCCCAGTTGCCAATTTCACCATTTCACAATGGGATTACAGATGACCTCTAATATTGCAGTAATTAATGCTAGTACATGTGTTAAGTTCCCCACCATGCAATCTAGGCTTCAGCCTCCTATTTCTTCTTCTTATTCCTCCACACAGAGACTTCGGCTCTCTGACTATAAGCATTTTCCCACACTGGCCTGCAGTCCCCAGGGTGGGATTCACATGCCTCTGATGGACATCCAGAGGGATTTTCTACACTAAGTCAGTCTGCAAAAACTTACACTTCCAGCATAGTGCAGGAGCATATGGAGATGACGGCTCAGACACTGAAAGCATGTTATGTCTTTCTTTATATAGTGTTGTGTTGGAAATGGAAGGTTGTTATTCAGGACTACTTTGCTTAGTTCTAGTTTGGCAATTTCTCCATTCTGCTTTTTGAGGAGAATGGATAGGATTATAAATTCCCCACAAAAAACACAGGAAGAGCGGAACTATCCAACAGGAAATAAATTAAAGGAAGATGCAACTTATGATTTAGGAAATCCCTAAACTGCTGGAATCAGGGAAAATATGTTGAGAGAACCATCACTTAGTGCTTGTCTATTTTCTTACATTCTTTCACTAAGCATTCACTTCAGATCACTGTCCAAGGCAGAACTGTCAGACTGTCATCAGGCAAAGCATGGTTACTCCTATGTTCACAAAGAATGATATGTCCAAAATCTGATATCTGCAAAGCTGTAATCATAAAAATCACTTCTTAGTAGTGGTCCATGAAGTGATAGTTGCTGCTGTGTTTGTGCTAAACTCCATCACGTTAATGTTACTGACAGCATCCCTAGGCACATTCGAAATGCTGTTAATAGAACTGGCCTGGGAGGAGGACTTCCAGAATGAAGACACGCTGTTTGTGGAGTCATATCAGAGAAAACCACAGCTTCAAATGGTCTGGAAACATCTCTGTCCCAAGACATGTCAACTACATTACAGCCACACAAATGTTTGTTGAATGCCTTTTTTCGAAAACTCCAGTAGTGAACATTCAACAATCCCATTTGGTGTTTGACTGAAGTCCATTTGAGTCTTTCTTATTCCATTTATTATTTCTTATTCTGATTCTACGAATGTGGACAACAATGTCTTCTTCTTAAATAGCCTTTGATATATTTGTCTCCTCTCTTATTCTCTTTTCTACCTGGGGATGCAAAATAATCACAACTTACACTGAGCACACGATGTTTGTAATTTCACAAAAATGAAATTAGGAACCCAACTGGATTTAAAAATAACCTTTTCTATTTGCTGCTACTGAACCCTGTGCAATCTGTGCGCTTCCCCCTCCCTTAGGTATTTCTGTATTTCTCTGAAGAATGCAAGAAAACTCAGCAGCTTTTGAGAAATATCAGGAATTTGTTAATGATTCACAGTGTTCTGAGAAACTTCCATCTGATTTTGGGGTAGCTGCAGATTTCTTTCAAAGTTCCTTGGTTTTATACTGACATTCATCTGTCTTTAGTGGCATGCAGTTTAGGGTCTTTTCTTGTTTATGGAGTACTTGGTACAGAAAAAAACCTTATCTATGTGGCAAATGCATTACCCTGTAGTGTATCCTCTGTTCTCCCTAAGTTAATTCCAAAGGACTTGGGTTTTTTTCTGTCACAGGGCAACATTTCTACTAGAAAAACTCGTAATTTTAACAGAGAGTGCATGAATATATCTTAAACCGGTAACGTTAGAATTTCCAGGAGCTGTCAGCACTCCCAGGAAAAAAAAAAGTGCAAGCTCAAGAATATCCACACCAGTGCTGCAAAATGGGGTTCACCACTGGGAAAGGTTGTATTCTGCCTCTCAAATGGAGTGACGTGCTGATGCATACCCACTCACCGTCACACTGGCTGGTGGGAATGCTAATTTCAGAGGTGCTAATTGAACAGGAAATCTCACCGATTTCCTTTACAACTTCTGTTAAATCCTATCAGGAGAGGTGAAATACCTGGATTCTGACCAGATGACTGTTTTGAAGCTCTGCCTGGCTGTCTGAATTAGTTACAGGAACCAGATGATGATACTACTGTTTTTTAAAGTGTTAACCAACTACTGCTAATGTGAAAGCAGCTCATGACATATGTATCTATATGCTTAATGATTGCTTCTTCTCAAAATCTGCCTGTTTCAAAAAAGCAACTTTGAAAAAAGAACAAACCCAAACCTTCTCTTGGAAGTGAAACTGGAATGGGAAGATATAGTTGCACTGAAAGACAATCTGCATTTTTCTAGCAGGCCTACAATGGAAATCGGTGGGATTACAACATCAATATAATTAGCATGCCTGCAAGCCAACCTGACAATGAAAATGTTCATTTGCCAGGAGAAGAGTCTGTGCTTTTCAAGTGGCAAATCTCATTTTGCTGCCTAGAGACATTCTTTCTGTCTTTGTGGTTTTGTGTATGTTGTTTTTTTTCCCCATAAGAACAGCAACTGTTCTTAGAAATTACAATATTACTCGTTACAAGATGTATTCATAGAAATTGTTTAAAAACTACTAGTGGCACTAATATGAATTTTACATTACAATGGAATACGTATTCTTCAGAAAGGAGTAAAAAGATGGCAATAACCTACAATATACTGCTGGAGTGATATGCTAAGTATGAGCTATATCCACAGCACTGAACACAAACTGCATGCAAACAACAGTTATTTAAATCTGACTACACAGAAACAGCAGTTCTTATGGTCTCTAAGCTTTTTCCATCTTCTTCTATAACACATCTAACTTTTTAATAACTGGAAATTTGGATATTGGCATTTAGATTTTGTTCCTGGATGACATTTGATGTAGGTATAACCTTATATTCATGTAAAGCAGTTTTAAGGATCAAGGTTTGAAGCCCTGTTAAAAATACAGAATTCATTTGGAGGTCATGGATTTTTATTATGGTGGAAAAAAATTCAGAATGAGGATACAGAAAGTTATCCTTGTATATGTACAGTAGAAGTCTTTCATTACAATAGTGGTGTAGTAAAATGTGATGTTCTATTTGTTACTCTGTGTGTATTTTAAACATAAATCTCTACACGTACTTTTTTTTTTAAATATTGCCTTATTTTGCCTTATCAACATCTCTTTTTAAAGGACATTATTCCTAAGTGTTTATATTAAGAAATAGCTAACCAAACAAAGCAAACTTAAGAGATGCGATCCACATGATCCAGCTTCAGCCATCTAAAGTTACATATTTGCCATGAACTAGCTGCTTATGCTCTTTCTGTCATCTGTGGGAAGAAACAGGCAACTCTAAAACAGAATTCCTGTTATTCCATTACCTATTAAGAAAGCGTTTAAGTTGACATAATCGTCTTCTCTGTGTCTCCCGACAAAGGAAAAAGCCTAGAGCACTATTTTCAACTTACTGCCTATGTTTAAGAGGCTAAAATGAAATGAATCTGAAGAATTTTAGAAACACTGAAAAGCCATTACTTTAAAAGTACATGATGATATATTTTTCTGCAAAACTAGATGTACTACAGTTACCATACTTGGGCTTTATAGAAAAAGGTCTTTTAAACACAGATGCCAAGGAATAGATGAGCATAAGAGAAAATAAAAAACTTTCCAGATTTTGATTTTTCTGTTGAAAAAGATGATCACAAAAAGGTTGATTTGACTTTGGAGTTGGAATTACCAAGTGATTCAAGTTCAAATAACCACAAAAAACCTTGGAAAGCTATGTGCCATGGAAATACCAAGCAACTCCTCATTCTTTCTGTATTACATCTAACGCCAGTGGTGGTGAGTCCCAGGGTTGACACAGGAGCCAATTCTGTTCAATGTCATCATTAATGAATGACACACTGGGACACAGTGCACCCTCACCAACGTGGCAGACGACACAAAACCAGAAAGAGGGGCTGATGCACCAGATGGGTGTGCTGCCATCCAGAGGGACCTCAACAGACTGGAGAAATGGGCTGAAGAGGAGCCTCATGAAGTTCAACAAGAAGTGCAAAGTCCATCTTCTGGAGAAGAACAGTACCATGCACCAGTACATACTAGGGGGCCAACCAGCTGGAAAGCAGTTTGGCACACAAGGACCTGCAGGTCCTGGTGGACAAGCTGACCATGAGACAGCATGCCAAAGAAGGCCAACAGCTTCTTGGGCTGCGTTAAGCAGAGCATTGCCAACAGGTAAAGGCAGGTGATCCTTCCTCTCTACTCAGCACTGGAAAGACACATCTGGGGTGCTGTATCCAGTGCTGGGCACCCCATTATTAAAAAGACATGGACTTACTGGGGTGAGTCCAGCACAGGGCCATGATAGCTATGGGATTGAAGCATCTGACCTACAAGGAGACACTGAGAGAGCTGGGACTGCTCAGCCTGCAGAAGAGAAGGCTCAGGGGGATCTTATTGATGAATGTAAATGTCCAATGGGAGAAAATGAATACAAAGGATCCAGACTCTCCTCAGTGGTGCCACTGGCTGGACAAGAGTCAATGAGAACATATTAAAATGCCGGAAATTCTGTCTGAATACAAGAAAAAAAGGGTGGGTTTGGTTCTGGTTTTTTTGGTTTTGTTTGTTTGCTTGGGGTTTTTGTGATTTCTGTGTGTGTGTGTGGTGGGGTTTTTTGTTTGTTTTTTAGGGGTTTTTTTACTGTGAGAATGGTTAAACACTTGAACAAGTTGTCCAGAGAGGTTGCGGAGCCCCATCTATGGAGATACTAAAAACCCGAGTGGTTTTGGGCAACTGGCTCTAGGTGGCCCTGCTTGAGCAGGGAGGTTGGACTAAACGACCTCCAGAGGACCCTGCCAACCTCAACCTTTCTACGATGCTTTGATTCCTGATAGTTCTAAATGCAGCTTCTTTTCGGATCAATGCTCATAGACTGGTAAATCCTGGTGTCAAACCAGAGCTGAGGAGCCTTTCCTGAGTAGGAATAATCTGACATTGTTCCGTTGACTTTGGAGTGGTATTGATTTAGGATGGGTGAGGATTTACCCCTGAAGTACTTCACTTTATCCTATATTATAAAGTGCTGCTACTACTACTACTATGACTACTACTACTGCAACTACTACTATTACTACTACTATCATTTGTTAAGTAGCCCTTTTTTCTTCTTGGGAGCCATTCAAAAGCAGAACACTTTATGTGTTTGCAGTCTAAATTTTTTTGATAAAGTTAAGTATGAATGTATTTCAGTCCCAGTCAGTCACAGTCTGTTAGAATGATATCTGACATACAAAAATTCTGTCTAAATTCCTATACCAAATCAAATTTTTGCTGTTAGCTGCATGAATAATCAGTGTATTTTAAAAATAGATGGATTTCTAATTGTAGCAATTACATCTTAATTTCCAGGAGAAGGCAAATGCCCAAGGAGGCTTTCCATTTTCCAGAAGATGCTGTCTTTGCATATGTATGCAGACCATATGTGTAAACGTACACTATGACAGACTGAAGAAGAGCTAAAATCTTAAGTTACTGAAAGCACTGTTTGGCTCTGTACATTCGGTTTACTTCAGTCATACTTGCAGAGAGCAAATGTATTGTGTAAAGGTGTTGTGAAGGACAGTTACATATCCCAGCTCATTATCCGATTAATTGTCTCACGGCTTGGCTTCAGTAGTCCAAGAGCACTGATTACACTGTACAAGTACAGCTGGAGATTACACAGACATGATAGGCATATTCCTACATACCCATTTCTTGAAGGTATCGGCCTCCTCTTTTTTTGTCAAGCACATTCTTGCTACCATCTTATCTNAACAGACTGGAGAAATGGGCTGAAGAGGAGCCTCATGAAGTTCAACAAGAAGTGCAAAGTCCATCTTCTGGAGAAGAACAGTACCATGCACCAGTACATACTAGGGGGCCAACCAGCTGGAAAGCAGTTTGGCACACAAGGACCTGCAGGTCCTGGTGGACAAGCTGACCATGAGACAGCATGCCAAAGAAGGCCAACAGCTTCTTGGGCTGCGTTAAGCAGAGCATTGCCAACAGGTAAAGGCAGGTGATCCTTCCTCTCTACTCAGCACTGGAAAGACACATCTGGGGTGCTGTATCCAGTGCTGGGCACCCCATTATTAAAAAGACATGGACTTACTGGGGTGAGTCCAGCACAGGGCCATGATAGCTATGGGATTGAAGCATCTGACCTACAAGGAGACACTGAGAGAGCTGGGACTGCTCAGCCTGCAGAAGAGAAGGCTCAGGGGGATCTTATTGATGAATGTAAATGTCCAATGGGAGAAAATGAATACAAAGGATCCAGACTCTCCTCAGTGGTGCCACTGGCTGGACAAGAGTCAATGAGAACATATTAAAATGCCGGAAATTCTGTCTGAATACAAGAAAAAAAGGGTGGGTTTGGTTCTGGTTTTTTTGGTTTTGTTTGTTTGCTTGGGGTTTTTGTGATTTCTGTGTGTGTGTGTGGTGGGGTTTTTTGTTTGTTTTTTAGGGGTTTTTTTACTGTGAGAATGGTTAAACACTTGAACAAGTTGTCCAGAGAGGTTGCGGAGCCCCATCTATGGAGATACTAAAAACCCGAGTGGTTTTGGGCAACTGGCTCTAGGTGGCCCTGCTTGAGCAGGGAGGTTGGACTAAACGACCTCCAGAGGACCCTGCCAACCTCAACCTTTCTACGATGCTTTGATTCCTGATAGTTCTAAATGCAGCTTCTTTTCGGATCAATGCTCATAGACTGGTAAATCCTGGTGTCAAACCAGAGCTGAGGAGCCTTTCCTGAGTAGGAATAATCTGACATTGTTCCGTTGACTTTGGAGTGGTATTGATTTAGGATGGGTGAGGATTTACCCCTGAAGTACTTCACTTTATCCTATATTATAAAGTGCTGCTACTACTACTACTATGACTACTACTACTGCAACTACTACTATTACTACTACTATCATTTGTTAAGTAGCCCTTTTTTCTTCTTGGGAGCCATTCAAAAGCAGAACACTTTATGTGTTTGCAGTCTAAATTTTTTTGATAAAGTTAAGTATGAATGTATTTCAGTCCCAGTCAGTCACAGTCTGTTAGAATGATATCTGACATACAAAAATTCTGTCTAAATTCCTATACCAAATCAAATTTTTGCTGTTAGCTGCATGAATAATCAGTGTATTTTAAAAATAGATGGATTTCTAATTGTAGCAATTACATCTTAATTTCCAGGAGAAGGCAAATGCCCAAGGAGGCTTTCCATTTTCCAGAAGATGCTGTCTTTGCATATGTATGCAGACCATATGTGTAAACGTACACTATGACAGACTGAAGAAGAGCTAAAATCTTAAGTTACTGAAAGCACTGTTTGGCTCTGTACATTCGGTTTACTTCAGTCATACTTGCAGAGAGCAAATGTATTGTGTAAAGGTGTTGTGAAGGACAGTTACATATCCCAGCTCATTATCCGATTAATTGTCTCACGGCTTGGCTTCAGTAGTCCAAGAGCACTGATTACACTGTACAAGTACAGCTGGAGATTACACAGACATGATAGGCATATTCCTACATACCCATTTCTTGAAGGTATCGGCCTCCTCTTTTTTTGTCAAGCACATTCTTGCTACCATCTTATCTGATCTTGAGTTCATGACAGGTTTTTTTTCCTCCCACTAACTGCTATTGCTTCTTATCTCTTAAAACACCAGTTATAAACAGATGCAAAGCCTGAGCCCTCTGTAGTCCCCTCGCCACAGAGGCAGATTTTAGCTTGGAATGAATTCTAAGTTGTGCAAGAGCTGTGTATGGAATACTGACTTTTTAAATCTAAAAAATCTGCAGATCTCTAATATGGATACTAAAACCACTGTTGCCCAAAAGAGGTGGTATACTACTGCATCCACATTAGCTATAAAGCTGGTTCTGCTAATCAGACCTCTACCCATAACTGAAAATCTCTAGCTTAAGTGCAGCGGTGCTTTGGACTTGAGCTATTCAGCCTCTCAGTGTATGGACTGGAGTTTGCAGATTGCTGGTGAGCATAAAGTAGGACGTCTACAGCTTCAGGCTACAACTGCACACATTTTATCTATTGGGTATTTCAATCATTCTGCAACTAATCAAATTGTTCGCTTACTCCGTGTAGCTCAAATGCTTTTTCCACAATCCAATGTTGTGATTTGAGTGATATTGAATAACTTGGTTGTAGCAACTCATGTTAATTGTTGTTCTGAAGACTAATCCTATGGGCAGGACCAAATCAATGTTTTCATTCCCATCGAAGGAACTTGATCAGCACTTCCACTGAGACAAGGTAACAGATCATGTGTTCCTGTTTCTAGTCCATCACAATGCAAAATGAAACCACCAAATAGAATTTACAACCCCCCATTTTATTTCGCATTTCAATAGACTTGGAAAATACAAAATATCAGTGATTATTTCAGATAGTATTTATTTATTACCAGATAAAAAAATTAAAGTCACAGGATTTATAACTTCTAGTTGACTCCTAACTACACAATGGAACAGCACATTTCTGCCCAGCCCTGGTAAATTTATAGAGCCATTCAGTCCTGAAATCTGATTAACAGAAAGCATTTATCTCCATAAGCTTGCTTCACAAATTTAAAACAAAACAGAATGGATTTTTTTTGACCTATTAACATTTTAATTATTATTACTCTGATTTCTGAAGTGTGATTCCAAGAATGTTACTAGCCAGTGCGGTACTGCAGCACTGAGGTGAAGAATATGATTAATCTTGTTTTATGCCTTCACGTAAAACACTGTATGTCAAAGGCAACATCTTTACCAATTTGCATCAGTAGCAGCTAATGAGCACACAGACACTTCCAGACAAGCAAACTTTTCAAATGATGTTGTGCTAAGCTACAAGTCTCTAGGAGGTGACATGAAAATGAAGTGATTAGTTATGTTCCATGTAACAGAAGATAGCTTTTCAGACAGTAATGGGAAGAATTGCTACCTATTTGCTGATATGTCCAAAGAGATCGAATGCTTTTTATGCTGATGTAGCATCTGAGCCAGCAGCAGTGCATTATTCTGTTCCTATACCAGTCGCCACGGTTCATGTGTGTAAGCAGTGGCTATCAGAACTAATCGAATATAAAGAAATAGGATGTCACATTCTACTTCTCAACAGTGCCATTACTGATAAGTGACTATCATGCACCTCCATTACCAAATTGCCTCTTCATACTTTTATAGTAAGGTTGTAAAATCCACTTTTGGCCTTTACTTGGTCTACAAGCTCTGTGCTGAGGACACAGACTGAAACCAAAGTCAAGCAACTCTTAGACGGTCTGAGGGTTTGAAAAATGGAAGCAAAAGGATTTTCAAGTTCTTTCGGCACCTAATAATGACTTGCTTTTTGCAGTGGTAATATGATTTAATGATGGAGTATTTTTAGGAATTGTGCCTAGATGAAAAAGGTGGATTCATGGACTACAGAACTGCACCAATACATCAGTGCTCCACTTGCATCTACAAAAAACAGCTCTAAGGTGCACTGTGGGCACTACAAGCAGGTGAGTCTACTTTGGCATCTTGTAAGCTGTTGAGTTTATAATTAAGATCACTAAGTACCTGGATAAAGACAGTCTGCTGGGAAAGAGCCAACACGGCTTCTGTAAATGGCAGTCCTGCCTCATGTGATGGAGTTCTTCAGTGGTTGTCAATGTATGTAGGCATAAAGGAAATATAGTGGAAACACCACATTTGGATTTTCAGAAAGCATTTGATAAGGTTGCACTGGAACTCCATTGCTGGAGTCCGTTGTACTCATCATTGACCTGGAGGAAAGTATTAATGGGGAAATTGTTCACTTTGGAGCTGCCAAGCTCTCTTCATCAAATGCCACTGACGGTAAGCAGCTCCAGAAGGACATAGAAAATTGAAGGAGTGGTGAAAAGGGTGGGAGATGAACTTCAGTGTACACAAACGGAAGATACTGCACCTATGAAAAAAACCCTAAAATGTGCCTACGCAATATTGAACTTGGAAATGGCCATTATAACTGCAAATAGAGATCTCAGAGTCATCAGCAGCAGCTCTTGTCGTTGGCTCAGAATGCAGCGGCAGCCAAAAAAGCCAATCAAAAGATAGGCATTGAGAAGACCTAGAGTATTATTTTACAGGTATATGAAACTCTGGAGTGACAACATATCATGTGTAGTTCATGTCTCTGCAGGAAAAGGGAATAAAAACCTAAGATTTTTCAAGTTCAAGAGGAAAAGGCTGAGGAGTGATATGACTGAACTTTACATAAACATAGATGAGATTAATACAGTATTGTTCATCACATCTACATTACTGAAAATAGGGAGTACTCATGAAGTTTACAGGTAATCACTTAACACATGTAAAAGAACGTACTACTTTGCACAG
Organism: Chionis minor; assembly: GCA_013398295.1. Taxonomy (NCBI): domain Eukaryota; kingdom Metazoa; phylum Chordata; class Aves; order Charadriiformes; family Chionidae; genus Chionis; species Chionis minor. Next base: position 29,601 of record VZSF01000208.1, read on the forward strand.
TGGGTAGTGATCTTCTGGACCCTTCTAGAGGCAGATACGGGATTAACAGTTTCAAAAAGGAATTGGACAAATTCAGGCACAATCAGTCCATAGATAATACTAAAGAGAATGAGCAGGGGGTGTACACTCTAATATTCCTACAGGAACTGTGAACCCGGTTGAGATATGAGGGGAAAAAATGACAGAAACTGCCCAAACCTACATTCTCTCCTTAAATGATGTTTGCCACTGCCACACTCAGAGACACGATGGTAAGCCAACCAGACTGTTGAACTATCTGACCCGATATAACGGGGTTTTATGTTCTTAAGAAATTAGCAAAAAAAGGTAGGGAAATTTAGCTAAGAATCTATTATGTTATTCATGTTAGTAGTCTATTTAAAAACAACTGCCCAAGAAAACATACTGTATAGATAATAAGTAAGTATAGCAGTTTAATTAAGAGTAGAAACTACACTTAAAAAAGCTACTATTTCAGAAAGCGTCTCCTTTTAATACCATTTATAGTCTCTTTGCTTGATGTTCTGTGGGAAACCTAATTATCCAATGATTATATAGGGGGGGAAAAAAGAGTTTTTTAGGGGGTTAGCAAGCAGAGAGTTGTATTTCTAAGCTGACAAACTAAGAAATAATATCATCTTTCCTGAAATTCCTCCAAAATAAACATGGTCAATGAAGCCACTACATAGCTGTGACTTTTTCATTCCAGCTGCTTAGATAAGAGATGAAAGGTATTAAGAGAACAACATCCAGTCACCAAAATCCAAATCTTTTAGCACTTTCCTCACATAAATAAAGCATAGATAAATATTCAAATTTACTATGGATAAAATCTTCTCATGTTATTCACAAAATACCTAGGCATTTTAAAAGATAGTGATTGACTTACTAACTTTCGCTTATAACTATGTAAAGCGAACTATTCACAAAACGTTATAACAAAATGCAAATGGGAAGTTACCTGTCAGCAATACATAAATGAACACAACTCTGTTTACAAATACATCTTGATGCATTACACTCTGATGACTAAGAGTTAGGAGACCCCACTGTGCTGACAATGTCTGTATCAAGAAAATCCAAATAAAGTTGCACACCACAAAATTACAGTGCAATTACCACAGCCAAGTTGTTTGATTCAATAAATTAGAAATAGCACTAAACTATGCTATTATTTATCCATAACAACTTATCTAAAACATCAAAGGTACGCTATAAAAATTTACACCTCTCAGTTTAAATTCGCAAGAACCTCTTTGTCCCGTGTCCTCAGTGCCAGTGCAAAAATCTCGCATGACCCTGGAAACTTCTTAATGTCTTTCTTGTCTAAGTCTCCCTGTGTAAAATTTCTTGTGACTTCAAATCCTTTTGGCTTAACATGGACCACAATACTGCAACACTGGATGCTGATCTGCAAACATAGCAGTAGGATTAACAGAGCAGAGGAACTTGTTTCTCGACTTCTTGTCTTGCACAAGCGCACCTAACCTCAGCAAAACTCACAATAAGGAGGAATGTGTGCACTTAACTACAGTCTCTATTCACTGGCATGCATCTGCATCTTACAACATGAATAAGAATGAACTGTGGTTTGGAAAATGGAGCAGCTTGAGTTGAAGGTTTATATGCCTTTCAGGAGTTGTAAAGTTTAAGTGAATAAGACTAGTATCTACTTATAAGAGAATAGAATTCCTTCCTTATCTCATCAAATTTGGAATCACGTTATTCATACCCCAGCCCCTGGCATACTGGAATTATGGGTTGTGACTCTCACACTGTCTTCTGAAGGTGCTCCACCATGCATAAAGGATGCCGATTACATCAGAGACCAGAACCTGTTTTTCCTCAGGCCCCTTTTTTAGTCACAGAACAGCCCAGTGACAGCTGTGCTTTGACAAGAGGAAACACTTTTCTGCGTTACATGCCTTACACAGAGGCACTGCAGGCTGGTACATTTTTTGCTGTTCACAAAATATACAGTTTTCCTCAATTTTCATGGTGGCTAACTTATCCAGCCCCCTACCCAATAACCTGTCTTGGTGAATTCCTTGGGGTCTACTTCTACTTGTAATTTGCAGACATAGCAAAAGTGACAAAGATGTCACTAGGCTAGGTAATGACTAACTATTAGGCTTTCCATCAAGCCCCACTTTTGAAGTATATTAAGGTGTCTGAAATTAGGATTATCCATCACTAAATAACAGTAATGAACAGCAGCAAAATTTTAAATCTTTAAATCAATGTGCAATTAGTGCTAGAGAGATTTAACTCCTTAGGTGAAGGGGACAAGCACACTACACTTTATTAATAAATCGTATCTTACTTCCAGTGGTTATATTTGTATGTCTAAGACTAAAGCACATCTTTAAAAGGGCATCATGTAACTTGTGTCCTATCTTGCAAGCAGAGAACTCAGTGGGAGACCCACCACCACCTTCAGAAGAGATGAGAAGAGGCTGAATGGATTCCATCATGCACTTTGGGAAAGGAATTTAATTCTTGAGGATTTCCCACCTGACACTTTTTATCAAAGAATAAAATTCCTCTGTCTAGAAATTAAAAAACACCAACCCCAATATCCACTAAAAATTTGCACCTGATAGAAAAGTTAAATGTGTTGTGAATAAAATTGTGGAAGGACTAGGAGGTAAGAAAAAGAAGAGGAAGAGGTTTTGGTAATCACAGCACACTTCCTACATGGATCTTTTACTGCTATCCAGAAGAGAAAGGACACGTTTTAGAAACACTGAAGAAAAAGAAAGTATCATATTTGCATACAGCAGATGTAAGGATTCAAATTTGTTTTCAAAGTTAAAAGAATACTGGGGAATATTTTTCCTAGCAATATTTACTTTTCTCTGACTTTGATATAATGTATTACAACGTGGTTACTTTTTCTGCTATGCCTAGAATGCAATTTCAAAATAGTAAAAGTGGCCAGGTAAAAGTGAATTGCACAAAAATAGGAACAGAGTAATTACAAAATTAAGTTTCAGCAACAGGAGTATAAATAGGAATTGATATTATTAGAATATGAATAGAAACTGATCTTCAGTGAAGGCTTGCAGTGTTACCATCAACTGTACAGATTTACTAACAAAAGAAAATCACATTTATGGGTGAGATCTACCAAACAAATTCTGCTGCATCAGTAATGAATATTAATCTGCCCATCACTTTGAAAAGGTAAAAGTTCTGTGTGATACTTTTCTGTAAACGAAATTTCTGCGTAACTACACCAAACTGAGAGCTCGTCAAATTACATTTAGCATTAATACTAGAAAAAAGTTACTGACAGAAAGGAAAAGGGTTTGAGTCAAGAGTAATTTCATCAGCTCTTCTTGGCACAGTACTTTGTGAATTTTTAAAGTTATGAGTCTACTTTATTTCAAAAACTCAGTCACATCCTTCTGAGTCCCAATTTAGGTACACCATGACAGAAAGACACCAAGCCCTTCTCTTTCAGTATTGCGGTACCGCAGACCTTTTCCTATCTGTTCATCTCCTCATTTATTTTGAAGCACTGACAACCTTGAGTAAGTAATGCCGCGGCTGCTGATCCTCCAAGCTGCAAGGGTGCATTCGCATGGGGCGGCTTTTGGGCTGATGGCCACTGCCCTTGTGGCTGCCTGCAGCCATCGAGGCATTGCCATTTGCCTCTGATCTGACAAGCAACGAACACTGTCCGTTCCCACGCTGAACCCTGATGAGGCTAGAAAGCAGACTAAGTTGTGATGAATGACACGCTGCTTTTCCTTCAAACACAACCAATGATGAGACTTTGGAGATATTTTGAATCTCTTGTAGGTCCTTCAATCATCTCATGGAATGCAACAAATGAGCATGGTGGTGCTCAGGGACTAAAATAGATGTAACCTACCAGCATTGCTCATTCCCCTCCTACGTATCTTATACATCCAGGCACCCATGCCTGGAACAGGAGCTTTGCTGGACTCTCTGTCTGTCCAAAGCAGCAGGAGCTGTGAATCTTGCCTCAGCAGGAAGTGGATCACTGAACATATTACATTTCCTTCTCCTTCTGAAAACTGCAAGTGGGATCTGTGCTGAGCCAGGAGATTTTAGTTAATTTAGGGCTCATGTAACCATATTTTGTTCCATTTTCTCTTTAGCTCACATAGATTTTCATCTTTCAGGGCTTGGCTTGAATTCCAAGTCCAAACAAATTTCCAAAATGTGAATCAACTTTCAAGCCTCCAACTTTTGCAAGGTTTATGCCATACTCACCTGTAATTCTACTCTCTGCCTGTTTTTTTAACTATTGGAAATCTCAAGGCAGTTTCATTATGTGGAGTGTGTATGGGTCTAAAGACGGTTTTCCTCTCATTGCTCATTCCTGTGTCCACCAAACGGTAGCAGCAGACTAGACCACACTGACTCAGATGGCAAGACACCCTCCACAATTAATCTATTTTGAAATAAATGGCCCATATCTTATAAGTACTAAGCCTTGAAATATTTTCCAATTGGATTAGTGCCTGAAACAGAAAAAAATGGTCCTGTGACTTGGCCATTGTGAACTTTGTTGAGGCCACTACAGCCATAAATTGTTCTTTTCATATATTTATAGTCATTAATGCTTTTATTGAAGATGTTTTTCTACAATTTTAAGGTGGTTTTTTTGTCATAATAACCAGTGATTTTTTTTCAGATTGCTTCTACTGGCTAAAGTTGGGCTTTTATTTCTTTCATAGTACCTGCAAATTATTTCACATTTCTGTAAGGATGTAAAAAAAGAATGTGTGCTGTTGACCAGACCAGAAACTTAAGAGCTATGGAAGCTACTTTGAGAATAACGATGGGCTGTAATTTTCCTTTTAAGGCTTAGAAATGCTGAAATATGCCTTGTCATAGGCTGTGCCATGCACAAAAATGAGCATAAAAATTCTTCCAACACAGGGATAATGGATTACATTTATAGAGTAAGTATTTTTTGTCCTCTAATTTTTGTGAATGTCTATGATGCTATGCTAGTGAAAAGGTAGGATTTTATTTCTCCCTCAGTAGGAAGAACAGACAGGTGGAAGATAGGTAGGAGAAAGAATCCCTGATGCCATTGCAACCTTCCTGCCTCTTTACTGAGGGTAATTGAGGTGTACCGTGAGTCAAGAATGACGCAATGCCTGAGAAAAGCAGATCAATAACTCTGAGTAAGAAAGTGTGACAGGAACGTCACCACAATGAGGTGGTATGAGCTAAAATGAGATGTTACAAAGTGAAGTTGTAGATGCCAGAAAATGGGGTTGAGTTCATATTGTAGTTATTGACACAACCCAAAAGCTACTATTGCACTAGATGACTCATGTATTAAGGAAAGAATTAAATGTGTAAAATACGCCTGTTGAATCCTAAGGGCTTCTCTGAATATTTTACAATGAGCTTCTGTCAGGTATCTGAGTAAAGATTGTATCCTCTACTGCCTAATCAAAGTAAGATATTGAGAAATGAATTTTCAAAGGGAGATATTGCTGTACAGTACAACTTCAGCAAGGTGAAAATGCGCCCAAAGGCATAGGGATGAGGACTTGGTTTCAACATCAAACACTGAGCGATCAGTCTCATTCTCCTGTTGTACTGAAAGGAAGAACTACAGTTCTGATCTGTTGAGCCTAATTTTGCAAACCTTTGCATCTTACATGGGATACCTGGGCATAGAAGGTCTGCAGAAGGGCCAGGGTGTGCTTTGTTGTTTCAGGACTCAATATTAGAAGTGTTAGAGTTTGATTAATATTTCTCACTAGGTCATTGAAATGCCTGGGAGAACATTTCAATTTTAACAATGCATTCTGTCACTTCTATAACATTTTCTGCCTCTTTGCACTTTCATACCAATACACTATACAGAAATGCTAGCCAGACAACATTCCCAGAACGGCATAGCCTCAGCAAACCTCATCAGTTTTAGCAAGAGATTCAAGATGAGTTTTGTCTAATACAAATACAGAAATTGTGTTCTGCCCATGATTAGCTGAAATAGTTAAAAATGTATCTAAAGCATCACCCTTAGTACTGATACATTTAGCCTGTCTTTCAGCATTTATTTAACTTTTTTCTGAAAAAAAAATCTGTTTTTATCCTTATAGCATGTTCAAAAAAGAACATGACAATTTACCTAGATTGAGTTGAATTACATGGGTTGAAGTCATATTTAACTGTAAAAGTTTCCCCCCTTGCGTTTTCAAAATATATTTCTAGTATGTTTCTGTTCTAAGATATTTCTGTAATCCAAGGAGGTCATAAATCAAGTATTAGCAGTAACTTTATATTAAATGGATACCTTTTTTTTTAAGTACAATTTTTTTTCCAGTCTTTCTGAGATTAACCACGCATTATTCCCTAAACCAACAAGGACATCATACGAACAATGTTAACTACCCTGAGCACATTAAAAAAACCCTGAATTAATTTCTCTAAGGGTATTATTTGTGTATACATATACCTAAACACACACATATATACACTTACATATAACACCTCCCTAATTTTTCCATGTAAGTCCTGAACTTGTCATCTAAAAAATGACAAACAGCTATGTATATATTTACTGAATTTTTATTTGTTGTATCCTTGGCAAATGAGTTGAGAATTATAGCTGTTAAATTTTATGATCTTCAAACAGAAACAAACTAAGAAAAATGCAAAAATTAAAATAAATTCTTACCTTTGCCTTAAATGTGAATTAAAGAACAGTTTCTAGTCTCTTGGTTAGACTGTGGCCTGATTAATATATTTAATGGGTGTTAAGTCTTGATTACATGCCCAGGTTCTGTTCCCTGCCATTCCTTTGTGCCAGCCTAGTATTTGTGTGGCTATGAAGTTCACTGGATTAAAGAACCAATCTGGTTCACTAATGACCTTTTTTATTTCCTGGGTCAGTTTTTGCCAGGACAAGAAGACAAATGGGTAAAACAGCAGCCCAGAATGAGCAGCAACAAGCAGCAAGGTGGGCAAAGAAGAGCTGAAGGAAGGTTCCTTCAGGCAGCAGCAGGGCTGTCAGTTTTCAAGGAATTGTTACTTTATAGCATGATGCAATGAAAAACAAGGGTAGGGGCTTTTTGTCCCAAAACCTGGACAAAAATAGAAAAATTGTTAGGAAATTTCTGGAATTTGAAGGCAATTACAAGAACTCACATATTTAGTAAATTGAAAAGAGAACAAAAGGAAACATGTATTGATTGAGTTTAAGGTCATAATCTACAGGTCACCGAGAAATCTCTCAGGTTTAGGATGTGCCTTAACAGAATTTCCACTAGCAAGCTGCATTATAATTGAAGAGAACTCCAATGTCAAAAAGTAAATTATTTTTGTATTAATTAATGCATATCTTCTTCTTTTTCAGATGTTAGAATGCCCTCAATTTAAACAGAGGATTCTGTATTTCTAGAAACTAGTGTTCTTCCTATAATTCTTTTTTTCCCTAGTGAAAGTTGAAAATCTGAATCAACTGGTTGAACTTGAAAGGTTGGTAGATATCAACATAAAACATTGACATCTTGAACTATAGAGCAATTTCAAGAACACAAAAGAAAAAATAGTATGTTTGGCCATTTTTGTTTTCATTACATTTTATATAACACCAGTATTTCAGATCATAAAACTGTCAGATATTCAAAACAATCAAGAATATGCTTAAAAACAAACTTCATATTATTCACAGAGTTAGTCAAACAGATATTTTGAGCTGTAGGGAAAGTTAGGTTCTCCTAAATCTCATTCAAAGAGATTTTAATACTAATCATGAATTCAGGGAACCCCAAGTCCATGTTGATTCCTGGCAAGTAAAGCATTTCACAGTAGCTCATTCCAAACCTAAGCCACAACGTATTGCCAACCGGAGGCACATAAAAAATCTCATGCCTTAAAATCTAGGTTCCCCAGCAGGTAACCTGGAAATAAGGTTGTAATGGGATCATGTTTACCATTCAAGAACAGTCCAGTGCTTAACAGCTTAATTTTAACAGGGCATTTTCATGAGCTGAATTCACCAGAGAGCCTGTTACCAGGTTTATTAATTTAAGAAGATGTTTAAGTTCCGATTCCTGTCTACGTTTTGAAAACACAGACTTCTTGGAAGACAACTTTTAGCCAGACATAAAGCTTCCCCCTGAAAACATATCTTTTAACTGTTTCATAAATAGTTTTATTTTGCCTGTGCACTTTTTATGCCCTCAATCTGTGATATCTGTTTTGTGTAGGGGTTCTCTAAACCTAAGGATAGAGGTTTTCTCAACCCTAAACCCCGTGGGTAACAGCAGGGGCTGGGGAAGACAGAGATACCCAAGACTCGCTGAAGTGTGTGAGCATCAAGCAGAGGAATTCAAAGGACAAACAACTGAAGCCAAAAATTCCCAACAACTGAGGACACTGTTTTGAAAACACACTTCTATGTGAAACACAGAAGACACCAAAAAAAGCAATATAGGTTTTTTTCAAAAAATACGGTGAAACTAGTTATTTCTCCTGCACTACAAATCATGCAAGTTGCAGGTCTCCTGTATTTCTGAGAACAATTTCAAAAGAAAGAAAATTCTAAAATCACAGCACATCAATACACTTTGGATGACACAATCTAGCCTGGGAGTATAAGGCTGTGTGTAAGCAGAAGTCTTGAACGTCTCTTTATGTCTAGGTCTGTCAGATCTTCAGATAATTTTTAAGTAAAAATGACACTGAAAGAAGGGGCATTTTCATTTAAATAAAAAATGCCACTTTGATTTCCACAGAGAGGAAGGCAGAAGACGACCAAGTGCAGTATAGACACATTAGTGTACTGCAACATAAAGCACAGGAAACAAACGAAAATAATATGAAGGTACACTGCTTAGGAGGATTTCTGACATGCTAGACAAACTCTGAATGCAGTCATCCTACATATGGGCATGTTGAAAACACAGAAAAGGAGGTGAGGTGGCCATAGCAAATGTAAAAAATATTTACCATGACTAATTTGATCTATATCTTTAAAGAAAAAGCATAAGAAAATTTGCCATGTGCCTTAATGGCAGCAACTCTTGGCAATCGGCAAAACAGAGCTCCAAAATGCACAATAGTGAAATTGTATCATGTCCTCTGTATAGTGCCATCTGTTAGATTAAAAAAAGTGATCAAAAATTACCTGTGGAACTCCTCACAAATTATTGCAATTCACAGACCATGTTGCTCATGGGAGATTTTAACTATACAGATTCATACTGAATAATACAGTCTGACACTGGTGAAAGTGTGTGAATTTTGTGATCCAGAAAGTAAAAATTTCAACCCTGGGAGAATCTGTCTTGGAAGCAGTCCTTATTTATAGAGACTCCAAGACTAAGGAAAGCTGTAATGGAGGTTATCATAATTCATAGCCTGAATTCAGCACAGAAGCAAGAAATAGGTTCAGAGAGTGCAAGAACAGAAGGAGATGCAGCTGCATCAATGAAATACTGAGGCCTTAAGAAATCCGGAAAGTAATACCAAATTCATATAGTTTATCTTTTGGTTTCAGAGGACGGGAAAAGATGCTCTCTCCATTTTGTGTTTACTAAACATCCACAGGCAAATTTTGTAAATACCAGATGCTCAGTGAAGTACCTGTTTAACAGGTTGGTAAGCTTATTCCAGAACAATTCACTATGTTACGAAGACATCAGTGCACTCCACATTACTGTGACTTCGCCTCATCCTGTGCTCTCCAGGAATGAGAAGCAGCTGGTCTAAGTATCATTCATGCCCAAATGGCTAAAGATAGCAGCAGCTAATAAGAAAGAAAGAAGACTGAATTTAAGTTTCTCCAGAAAAAAACCCGAGAGGTCAAGACAGTGCTTCAAACTGAAAAGGATGTGTAAATAAAACAGAAGGTGGCCCTAAAGGAGCAGAAGCATTGTTGGGGTGCGAAGCACATCAGCTGGCCAGGAGACCACCTCCATGACTTCTGAGAACTTTACCTCATGGCTGAGCCCTTAGAAAGCAACTCCAAACCTCATCCATGCCAGAAAGAGACTTAGAAAATCGTGAAGGTGGTCTAAATATGGTTCCGAGCTCGTTAGGCATTTTAGTGGTATTTTAGTACTCAGTTCCAGAGAAGCCTTTCCCTCTCACTTCAGCTGAAGTAGTTATTAGAAGAAGGTTTTGGGACTAGTCAGAAGGATTTTGGGTGGCTGTCCCACAAGGCTCGCAGGACCTGAGTGTTATATAACAGTTGTCTCACAGCTGGGAAGTGCTACACGTGAGATAAAGGGGAAAGGGATTATCTGGGAGATTAGCTAAGAGAAATTATTCATGGTGGAATTAAACAGAAGAATTAAAAGAAGAGAGAAAACTTAGTTGGAGCATTAGGAAAAAAAGTCTGACATAACCTACTTCAAGCTGATGAGTAACATGACAAGTCGCAACTACAGAGCATTGATATTTGGGATATACCAAACTAGATATACTATTAGAAAATGCATGCCAGAAAACAAGCTTACAATGACAGGAGAGCGGACTGCATGATGTATTTTTGCTTTTTTTTTTTTTCTCAGTGAAGGATATTTCACATACTCTGTGATGTGGATTAGCAATCTTTGAGCATTGTGAGGTAATACTGAGACAGCAATCAGTAATTTACATAATTAGTGTAACAGTATTTAATTACATGATTACTGTAAATACATGTAAATCTCTAATGGTGTAATTAGAATGTGTAATTACTACTTGTAATTACATAATTAGGTATGATGACATATAACTAAACTTCTCGTGAAAAAAAAAAGGATTTTTACAAGCCCAGCTATAGGAACTGGTATAGTGCACAATTATATTGGTGGTATAAAACCAAAATTTACCATTTTAATGCTACCTGTGCTAAAGCTAGCTGAAAAGTAGATGAATGCTAAAAGTTTGTGAACTGTGCCATAGTACTGGAAGAATGTATTGACTTTCCTGAACAGGCGTAGTTCAGTGATTACAGTCAGTACAAATTTTATTCCCATCCTTAATTATCTGTTATTTATTGATTGCTCTTTGTACGGTTAGCTGAATAATATGAGTATAAAGAATGGCTTGACAGAAGTATTCAAATATCTACATTGTGTAGCATTTTCTAATTACTGATTTAAGTAATACATTACTTTTCTCCTAAGTCTTCAAAGCACATCTGATTTCACACTCCTCCCATGATAGCAGCCCGCAGGCACCACATTGGTGGTATGTGGGTCCCTGCCCAGAGGAAGTGCAGAACAGAATTTTTTTACCGCTGCACTTTAGTGCTGCATTGCCGTGCCTCCTGTTTACCACACTGTACAGACTTCACAGCCAACAAGCTAATGGTTACTGCAAATCACATTTTAAAACTCATTGTCCTTGATCCAAGGCGATTTGACTGTTGTATAGAACCTTATCATAATTATAAAAAATCTCAACAGAATTATGCTTTCAAATTCCTTAGTGTTCTTCCCTATGGGCTGGAAGATGGAGTCCTGGGTCACAGTTGGGAGAGTTTATATACAGAAGCCTCTCCAGAAAGATCATTTGACTAATTCATTGACTTACCAGTGCAAATCCCCCAAGTATGAAGCAGAAAGACAGACTGCAGGCAGCATATTTTGCAATTCACTACTTGAAATTAGCAGAATTCTTTCACTATTTTGATATACTGGAAATTTATATTTTTTTGTACATATATACTTTCTGTTATATGCTCTCTAATATAGAAATATGTATGTACATATACATATATATACACATAAATATATACATACACAAACATAAAACCAAATCCAGTATAAAATATATTACAACTTCACAAACAAAAATCTATATTTACATGTAATATACATCTATAAAAATGAAATATGAAATACAGATGATGATCCAGAAAATGCAATGATTATTTAAAGTAATAACTCTGACTACCCCATTTCTAGCAAAATAGGAGATTAGTTTTATGTGATTTATCATCTGAGCAATGTTCCTGGTGCAGCCAAAAAACCAGAAGGGTTAAACTCTGAAGAGATAGATGAGATGCCTGGTAGAATTACAGTTGGTAATTCAATTGCACCTTATAAGGAAATACATGAAGTGTTTCACCAGCAACTTGTACAGAAAGTTTTAATAGATGTTCATTTTTTACAAATGCTTTATAGTAGCCATATAAGCCTGCAAAATTTCTGAAAGCAAATCTTAATCATTGATTGCTCTCTAGAATTATATACACGACCTTTGGATACCTCAAATCTTTTGCTTGTTGTGTATGTAAATTTGGGAATTCACTGAGGCTACTTGAAAAAATTGCCAGCTTGTCGTTTTTGCCTATTGGTCCATGTTGCTTTCTCCCGCATGCATCCACAACGTGAACACAGAAAAATGAATCCTATTCTTTAACTTTGTTATGTTTTCATTTCTTAGATATTCAACTTGTAACATTTTTTATCTTATTTTTCCTGCTATCCATAGTAGATATTCCCTGAAATAGAAATCTCCTTTCTTGAATGTGATGACGCCAATATTTCAGGTATTTTGAATGTAGTAACTAATACTACAAATGTTAATGCACAAATATTTTCCTTTTTCTCATTAAGTTAGCAGGCTTGACATATCTTGGGACCATATTAGCTTTTTCCACAACGTCATCGTATTAACATCCTTTATTTGACTGAAACAAAAGCTTTGTTTGCTGCAGTATTTCAGATCCCTGGCCCTCTAACATCTGTTATTAACTGTTAAGTTAAGGCATATTGCATTTTGTACCATAGCAGTTCATTCTACTTTTGTTATTTTGGTCTTCAAGGTTAGGTAGTCTCTCATATGTGAAGAATTCCTCTGTAGTAACAGCTTTAGGAATCAGACCTTTATAATGTATTCATAGTCAATGCTATGGCAGAATCATCTGAGATTTTTTGCAGGATCGATCCGGAAGGAGCTCCAGTACTGACTTCTCTGTAAATCAGTGATCCAACTTTCAGAGTCTAGAGACATGTCAGAGAAAGTAATGGGGGTTTTGCCCTGCTGTAACACTTGGTATCTTGAAGAATTACTGTTGAAGACAGGGTGCTTGATGAGATGAACACTTAGCCTGAACAAGTTTTTGTATTTTCCTGCTTCACACTGTTTACTCCTTCTTGCTTGACGCTTAGATAATAATTTTGCATTTTGCAAATTCTTCCATCGTATCAGATGCTTTACTTGAATGCCTGACAGATTGGCTTTCTTAAATTTCATAGAATCATAGAATCACCTAGGTTGGAAGGGACCTTTAAGATCATCGAGTCCAACCGTAAACCCAAGGCTGCCAAAACCACCCCTAACCCATGTCACTCAGCACCACGTCTACCGGTCTTTTAAATATCTCCAGGGTGGTGATTCCACCACTTCCCTGGGCAGCCTGTTCCAATGCTTGGCAATCCTTTCCGTGAAGAAATTGTTCCTAACATCCAGTCTAAACCTCTCTTGGCAAACTTGAAGCCATTTCCTCTTGTCCTATCGCGTGTTACTTGGGAGTAACTTGGAACTGACCCGCACCTCACTATACCCTCCTTTCTGATGGTTGTAGAGAGTGATAAGGTCTCCCCTCAACCTTCTCTTCTCCAGGCTAAACAACCCCAGTTCCTTCAGCCGCTCCTCATAAGACTTGTTCTCTAGATCCCTCACCAGCTTTGGTGCCCTTCTCTGGACATGCTCCATTTTTTCCCCTCCATTTTGAAAAGAGTAAAATTACTATTTTAAGCATCATATTTGTGGACTAGAGAAATATTTCCATAGTATACCTTAGTTGTCTCCACAAAAGAAAATATTTATTTATTTAATTTTAAAAAATAGATGTGAAAACATGTAATACTTACTCTGTTGGCAGTTTCTTCCCATAAATTCTCCTGGACATTCACAGGAATAATTGGCAACAAGATCTGTACAGATTCCACCATTCTTGCAGGGTTCGGCTTCACATTCATTTACATCTGCAGGAAGAATGCAAGATGATGTTGGGATTAGCAAAGAGAAATTGTAAAAGCAATAAGCATAAAGTATTTCCACAGTTGACATTAGAAGACATATATTATTTTGCCCAGCAAACATGCTCAGTAAAGGATGTGATTAAATGGGGCATGCTTTAGAGAAAAAAACAAAGCAAGCTCAAGTAGATTTAACTAGTTTCATATACCTACTAAAGTTTTACTATGTCACATCACACAACAGAATTTAAAGTTTTTCTTAGGGATTTTCACTGTAACTTCCAGAAGACATCAGGGCCACAAGTCACAGTTTGGCCTTAAATAAACAAATTCAATTAGGCGTAACAGAGTACTCATTAGTGATTCTTGCAACTTCAAGAAAGACAGCTACTTCTTTATCAACAGATGCCAGTAAAAAATGTCTCTCAGTTCATCTCAATTCATTAAACAGCTAATTGACAAGGTTGTTTAACCGTCTAAAAAATTTCCTTTCTGTGCATGAGTTAGTGGGCAAATTGAAACTAATAGAAACTTGCAATTTTTATTAAATTCAAAAGACAGAAAAGGTGGTTAACTTCATTTGAGTTTCCTTTTTCTGGTACACTTTCTCAAATGCTGCAAGAGTAATACTCCTGTGTCTTTCAGTGTAGTAACCTTCAAGTAGAGTACCTTTTTATTTTCTCAAATGCAATACAGTATTTTTCAGTTAACATGAAGAGACAGATGAAGGATAAAAATACCTCATAATTAAAATGATCCATCTCTGCATTTATGTTTGTTCTGCATGGAGGAGAAATTTTATATGGATTTTATACATTATTGTCTCAAAGGGCTGCATCAATGCATCCAGTTAAACATTTAAAAGATGGTAGCCCACACTAGCTTCATTGACTTGAAGACCAGCTGCGTTAGACACTGTAAACAGTAAACAGAAAAATAGCCTTTAGCTTGTACCACTATTTTACTTCACTCAGTTTTGCTTAAGTGTGTATTTGTTTTGGATACAGATGCTGATAGAGCGCACATAGAATCATAGCATCATAGAATCATAGAATCATAGAATGGTTAGAGTTGGAAGGGACCTTAAAGATCATCAAGTTCCAACCCTCTGCCATGGGCAGGGACACCTCTGACTACAGCAGGTTGCTCAAAGCCCCGTCCAACCTGGCCTTGAACACTTCCAGGGATGGGGCCTCCACAACTTCCCTGGGTAACCTGTTCCAGTGCCTCACCACCCTCACAGTAAAGAACTTCTTCCTAATATCTAATCTAAATCTCCCCTCTTCCAATTTAAAACCATTACCCCTTGTCCTATCACTAGACTTCCTGACAAAGAGTCCCTCTCCAGCTCTCCTGTAGGCTCCCTTCAGATACTGAAAGGCTGCTATCAGGTCTCCCCGGAGCCTTCTCTTCTCCAGGCTGAACAGCCCCAGCTCTCTCAGCCTGTCCTCATAGGAGAGGTGCTCCATCCCTCTAATCATCTTAGTGGCCCTTCGCTGGACCTGTTCCAACAGTTCCATGTCCTTTCTATGTTGAGGACTCCAGAGCTGGACACAGTACTCCAGGTGGGGTCTCACAAGCGCAGAGTAGAGGGGGAGAATCACCTCCCGTGCCCTGCTGGCCACGCTTCTTTTGATGCAACCCAGGATACGGTTGGCTTTCTGGGCTGCCAGCGCGCACTGCCGGCTCATGTAACTTGGAACTGACCCCCACCTCACTATACCCTCCTTTCTGGTGGTTGTAAAGAGTGATAAGGTCTCCCCTCAACCTCATGTGCACAGCACAGAAATAAGTTCAAATGAGAAGACACTGGGCCCAGAGGGAGGTGATCAGTGGCAAAAGTCCAGTTAGATGCCACTATCAGTGTACCCTTGGAGCCAATACTGGTCTGATCCTGTTCAGTGTCATCATTAATGATCTGGATGGTGGGGCTGAGTGCACCCTCACAAAGTTTGCTGATGACACAAAACTGGGAGTGACTAATACACCAGATGGGTGTGCTGCCATCCAGAGGGACCTCAACAAGCTGCAGAAATGGACAAGAACAGGAAGCTTAGGAAGTTCAACAAGGGGAAGTGCAAAGTCCTGCCTCTGCCCCTGGGAGGAACAGCCCCATACACCAGTACATACTCAAGAGATGACCAGCTGAAGAGCAGTTTGGCAGACAAGGACTTGTGGGTCCTGGTGGACAACAAGTTGGCCCTGAGACAGCAATGCAACCTTATGGAAAAGAAGGCCAACAACCTCCTGGGCTGTATTAGGTAGAGCATTGCCAGCAGGTCAAGGGATATGATCCTTCCCCTCTCTTCAGTACTGGTGAGGCCACACCTAGAGTGCTGCTTCCATTTCTGGGTTCTCCAGTATGAGAAAGACATGGACGTACTGAAGAAAGTCCAACAAAGGGCCACTAAGATAATTAAGGGACTGGAGCACCTTGCCTATGAAGAAAGGCTGAGAGAGCTAGCACTGTTTACTTTATAGAAGAGAAGGGTCAGGAGGAAACCCATCAATGTATGTAAACACGTGAAAGAAGAGTGCAAAGAACTCTGGGATCTTTTTAGTGGTGCCCGTGACAAGACAAGATGCAATGGGCACAAGCTGAAACACAGGATGCTCCATCTCAACATCTTAAAACACTTTTTTACTGTGAGGGTGACTGAACAGTGGCATAGGTTGCCCAGGGCATTTGTGGAGTCTCCATCCATGGACATATTTAAAAACCGTTTAGATATAGTCCTGGGCAACCAGCTCTAGGTGGCCGTGCTTGAGCAGGAGGGGTTGCACCAAATGACATCCAGAGGTCCCTTCTACCCTCAAGCCTCCTGTCATTCTGTGATAATCTTTCTGTTTCTGTGAACAAAACTGCAGGGACAGACCTTCAGCTAAATGTGGAGGCTAGTTTCAGTTCTTTGAACCAGAAAAAAATCCAATCTTTATAATAAAATTGATGATGGCTACTGATCTCAGAGGTTCTTTTTAATCCCTTGTGTGTCATTATTTGTTGCCTATAAAGATATCACATAATGGACTAATAAAAATTCACAGGGTTAGTGGAATTTCTGTCTATTAAAGAGGAAGAAGAGAAGTAACAGCTTAGTGTGCAAGAAATAAAACCTGCCAAGGGAAATGACCAAAGAACAGACCTGCTCAATTCTAAATTAAATTCTTTATCTGTATTTATAAAATTTAACAAGATTCTTCGGGTCCCTATTTGCCATTTTAAGCAAAGCCCATTAACCTTACATTTTGATCAGATTATTCATCATTTTAATACAGCTAACACATTTGTGGGAAAGAAATATCAAGGCCACTGTGAACTAAAAAACATTAGGTGAACATATGGACTATTGTTTTCTTGGTGAAATAAAGGCAGTAATTTATCCTCTTAAAAGCTTTTCTGTGTAAAGATAATATCTTCTCAAAATATTTAAATTTTTCTAGTTTGCCAATCATATTGAAATATATAGGAAAAAATGCACAACTTTCCAGCATATTCTATGCTGTCTATGTGGTGACGTAGAAAACAGATTGAACCTTAAGTCCCAGATACTTTTAAAGTAATCCTTATATTCTTTCCCTATGGAGCAATTAGCTATGAAAGATGGAAGTTTTTTGTAATTATCTTTCTTACTTGGATCCTACAGTGATTTTTTCCCCAGTAATTTGAGAGCCTTTAATCCCATCAGTTCAAACAAATATGTCATATTTGATGAATGAGGAAAGGCTAGCTCATTGTAGCATCATGTTTGATACCAGAACAAACATTTAATTGGAAAGATAATGAACTGAACTGTGTTAAAGAAAGGTGCATAAGTTCTACTGTATTTGTTATTTAGTATTTTTTATTTCGTTTGATTGAACATGTAGATGTAGCATATTTAGTTAAAAATGGTTCCTGCAAATTGTGGTCAGATTTTGTTCAAATTCCTAGATGTGCCAATTATGATACTAAACTTTACACCACTTTACACTACGTCATATTGTTTTAATTAGAAGTAAATTTGAATAGGAGTTTTAAAATGCCACAGTTTCTGGAGTAGTTGCTCCTAAGGACAATGAAGGCTCCTAAAGAAAAGCTCTCTATTGTCAGATAGAAATTCTTCACTGACTGTGCAATCAACCTACATAGATGAGAAGGATGTGCTCTTAATGTAAATTACTAATACAAAGTAAAATCACTATACATTGCTCATCATTAGGTAAGCTTAGGTTTTACGTGTGTCAGATTTTAAGTGTAGTTCAAATAACAATCTTACACACTGCAAGAACTAAAACACAGGTAGCTGGGTACTACCAAAGAATTCAGAGTTCCTTGGAGAGAGAACTAATAAGACTGAGTGAAATGCACTCCTGAAGAGGTCTAAGTGCCAGCATAGGAGAAGCCTGTACTTTTAAACGGTGCCCAGGTTAGCCACAAAAAAACCCCCAAAAACCAAAACGAAACCCCAAAACCCAAAACCCCCAACCTCCCCCATGCCCAATCCAGCAAGATTTCCCTACTGAACATGTAGTCTGAAATTGATAGTGGTGCAGGAACAAGGAAACACTGGCCATTTTCTGAAAATATATTGTTCCTTGAATAGTAGCTTGAAAGGCTAAGACAGTTGATTAGGAAGCAAAGGTTTCTTTTTATGTTGAAGAATATTAAATTTACATTTCCTACCTTTAAGATCAAACCATAACTACAAAGCTATTAAGCACACTTCTGTTTGAAGCGCAGTCATTGTGCAACCTGGAACAGAAGTGTGCTGTCAGAAACTGGGCAAGAGAGAACTTTGCTATATTACACAGTGATTTGGCAAATCATCGTGAGGCAGTGTTCTGGGCTTTTGTCCTTCTTTGCTGGATTATATATTTTTTAAAATCCCATAAGTATTTAATAAAATATGAATAAACACTAGTACTGTACTTGCAAACATAATATAATTAAAAATACATAATCCTCATTTTGGACTTTACCTGTTAAATACAGTCACGTGTGTTTTCTTGAAAAATTACCCCACGTGAAAGGGGTATATAAAACATGTAACGGTTACAATAAAAAAATTAACTATTACTTCCAGTAATTTGAGTTGCTTCCAGTAACTTGGTATAAACCTGGCTTTCCGTGATGAAGGGAATGATAAGCTCAATCAGTTGTTCTTGCCAACGCAGCTTGCATTTGGCTGCAAATGCACACCAGTATCTTATTCCTGTCCCCTGCTTGCTTGTTCTTTACTTAGCCCAAATTCCTGGTTGCTGCCACCTGAACCCTTGTTTCTGATCCAGGACTACCTTTTGCAGTACAGACTTCCTGAAGTTCCCTCCTGCTGACAAGTACATTCTTTCCTTATCCTTTGATTTTATACTCATTTTGGCTTCCTGATCACACTTACTCTGCTCATCTCAACTCTAAGTCATGTTTTTAATCAGTCTTCTACCTTGATAAAATTGTTGGCCCATTGCAGCCACATCTAGGTTCCATCATCCATACTGGAAGTCAGCTTGGCTTTTATTAGAAGCATTAATTAGACATAATCCAGTTATGCCTTACTGATATTGCAAATAATTTTTTTACAGAATAAAGTCAATTTAGTATATAGAAAACTGATGGGAACAGAAGATCAACTGGTTACAACCTCTGTGTCATAACTGGCTTCTATGAAGACCCACAACTATACCTTGTATAAAGATCAAGTCACCATTAGAGAAACATTAACCGCTTACACACCCCAATTTATTTTTTTTAAAAAGAAAACCAGAAAACTTAGAAACTTCCCTACCCTGTTCTATTTCAAAATAAAAGTTGTTGATAACTAACAATGCGTTCAAATACTTTCACATTTGGAAACTGGCAAGGCATAAAGTGGAGAAATATGTAGTATGGAATAATTATATTTTAGCTGGAGCTTAGTCTGGGCTTTTCTTGTAGCTGCGTGATGGTTCTTGGTAGATTTTTTAAATGCATTGCCCATATTTTTTCTTTACTACATATTGATCCTGAAAGATTTAATTACATGAATAAGTACTATATATCAGTAAGATCACACAAAGTATATGATCTTGCTTGCAGCATTTTGTAATATCTTGTTATTGTTAAAACATGAGCTTTCAGATATTCAAACTTTTCATTATTACTTTTTTTACTTTTCTAACAAACACCATGGAAGTCAGATTGTGTGCTTTTTTTTTTTTTTTTTGTTATTACAGATTTGTACCAATTTGCTCAAGCACCATATTTTTTTATGAGACATTAGATGGTAAAGCTCCATTGAAAAGAATAAAATTGTATCAGTTTTATTTGGTAAAGAATCTGACTCAAAGAATCAATGAAATGTAATGTGGCTACCTTAACAGTGAGCTACTCGGTTGAATGATAAAATCTGGAGAATTACAGCAATTCACATATAGAAGGACACATTTCTTTTAAGGCTAGGAAACTTTTGGTAAAAAAATTACCAAAACAAACAAACAAACAAACAAACAAACAAACAAATCATTAAACTGTTTTTTCTAATTTTCCTGTGGTTTACTATAACAATCCTAAATTGCAAAGGTCTCTCAAATGAGGAAAAATCTCATTTTTTTCTAAAAAGCTAAGAACATAAACTGTATTTGAACAGAATGAATAAGCATCACCAAAAAGCTTGCAAGAACACGTAGATCACTGTAAATTTTTGGTTAAAAGATACAGAAGAGACATGTAACTATCCTGACAATAATTCATTTTATTATTGTTAATTATAGGTTTAAGAAAGTTTCTAACCTCTTTCTGAACAAATTTTTAGCTGTAATTAATGTAAACTCAGAATAAGCTGTAACTTCATCTATATCTGTTCCTTGAATTAACCAGGATTATACAAAATAAAGCATTACTACATTAATGGTACAACTCTGGTGTGCAACGTTTAAAAAGATCTGGAGCATATTCCCATGAAATTTGGGAATTTGTTATATATTATTAAATCTGAACTGAGTGTATTCAATGAACATTGAATACAGGGCAGACATCTGTTAAAATTCATTGGTTTGATTGGTTTTTCAAAGCTAGTTTCCTGACTACAGAAGGCTCTAAAAATGCTGTGCCAAATAACCTGCAGGAAACTTCAACTATAATGTCACACTGAAGTGATTAACTGTTCAGATATCCTTATTATCTGATCTTCAAAAAGAGCAGAAAACGGCTTTACACTTTAGACGAAACAGTACAAGCCTTTTGTTCCCCACCCTCAGCGGCTAAACATTATATTACCCTTACTCTCATTATTCTATATAAAGCTTTCCTTTTCCTGCAAGAATTTGGTTCAACATATTGTGGTAAATGTCCTCCAGAAAAATCCATCACAGAGCAGCTTATTACAGTTTTTCCTGAACCATTCAGTACAAGTATTTCAGATAGTATTATTCTATTAAGAAAAGTCAGGTAAGAGAGTTACTAAAGTTGTGTTCTGAACCCAAAAGAGGCATTCTAAACAAGCAAGCCAAGGAAATAAAAATAATGTCTAGACATAAATCAGAACTTTTGGCTTGGCTATGCATGATTGTATGAGATACTCTCCTAACCAGCAATATACAATAACGTCTAAACACATAACAAAAACAATTTTGAGAAGAGCTCAGTTGCTTCTGTCTAGAGTTATGTCAGAATCTGCCTCTTAAACATCCATCCTAATGTAACAGGCTTGCCTTTCAAAGCAATTTTACATCCTCTTGGGCTTCTTTAAACTAATTTATACTTTTTTCATTATGTCTCTGTAACAAGCCCTCCTAAAAAAAACAAACCAAAAGAACCTCAACTTCATGCTACCTGTAAAAACAGATCTTTTTCCTCTAGTTATGAAAAAAATCAAGTGTTTTTTCCTATCTTAGTGGTTTCTGAATAATGTTAGATCAACTTGTTTCAAGAAAAATTGGAATATATACCTCTGATTCTGAGTTCACTTTGATTCATAAAGAAATCTAAGTTCTGAGAAACAGAGAATGAAAGAATATTTTGAAATGTGTTTTTTTTTAAATCACATTTTCTTAAATGTAATGTGGCAAGAAAATCTGTCATTTTTACTAGACAGCATTTTTATATGACTAATTTCTTTCCCGACCAGTTCGGTTATCATCTTTTCCACCTTTTAGATCTTTTAGACCTTTGTTCAAAGTAATGCTGCTATAGTATCAGTGAATCAGTTGTAGCATCTATCTGTCCAATCGCATTTTAAAATAGATTTATTATCTATAGCATTTTCCTACCTTTCTTAATGTTCTATAATGGCATTTCCCCATGTAACCCTCACTTACACAAAAAATTCCAAATTAAATTTAAAGTTTTCAAGTCACTTATGAATACATTTCTATACAATGGTAGCTATAACCACAGTTGTAAGAATGCTAAGACTAAATCTAGAACTAGTAGAAAAATAATAATTAAAAAATATCAAGAAAAAGTCCCAATGAAATAATTTGCAGAATACTGTTCTTCTTTTGATACCTTGAATTTAAAAAAAAAAAATTGAAAAATTTAAAATTATTATTTCATTTAAGAATTGCTAGGGAATCTATAGGGGCAAACTCTATGAACACTTCAAAGTTTATGCATCACTCCAATATATGCATTTAGGATTTTATATACTATGCACAGTTTATATGGTGCAGGTTTTCCAGCAAGAGAACAAATACTAATTATTTCTATATTTTTACACGCCAAAAGTTGTTTTCAGTTGTTTACCTTAGAAACTATTGGAAGCTGTGTAAAAGAATGGTGAGATTACAGAATTAATTTTGTAGAAGTCGAATGGGAGCTTCTAGAGAGAGTATAAAGGGGCCTGTTAACTTCAAAGGACTTTTAAGAGATTCTAAATAAAGCAGGGCCTACAGGAATCTTTGCTGCAGTAACTATAAATCTTGTTGCATTCATAGCAATATTTGTAGCTTTATTTTCATACTTTTTGGTGTATTCTTAAGCCTATTTCTGTTTTGAAAATTCCCATGAAATAAATGGGACTATTGCTCTGATCATACAATGAAATTTGAATCTGCATAGGTGCCTACTGCCTGTTTTGCAAAATTTTTGTCTTTTAGTTACAGCCACTAAAAAGTTATTATCATTTTCTCTGTGGTGTCACACTTCCAACACTGGACTATGCCAGTATTTCCTGAACTTCTATTTACCTGCTCAAATGCATAATTAATGGCTTTTCAGATGAAGTAATTTAAATTTAATAGAGTTTTGGAATAGCATTCCCTGGACATTTCTTATTAGTTTTAAAAGAGTTGGTACTTTAAAAGTTTTTATATAAATTGAAGCAGATTTTTTCATGTTTAATTACTTTTAATATATACTGGCATGGAAACCTTCATCCCATTAAGTAACTTGCCATTTAATTTTACACTGTACGAGTATGTCTTCAGGGCAACAATTCCTATCATTTCCAATGAACCTTATTAAAATAATTGGCTATTTATATAACAAGCATTTGACAAATCATTTTAACTGTACTTCAGAAAAAGAAAAATCTTACTAAAAAGTGAATCAATTTGTGAATCATTTTTTATTACAAGCAGTGCTCCAAAAATCTCAACTTCACAAGTAAACTTTAATTATCCAGCATTGGACTGCAATCTCTACCTGGACTCTTTGTTAAAATAGCATAGGTGGGCTCATGGCAAGAAGTCCAATCACTTTCAAAGCAAGATTGAACCCAGATCAATAAATTAGCATATTTCCCTTCACATATCCCCAAATAATTGTATTCTTTCAAAATGCAGCTGTTTATGTATTTCAGAATAGCGTAGAGATATATCTTTTTCACGAGTACTGTTATGGCATGTGTTTTGAGAAATGTTATTAGACCAAGTCCGGGAGGATATGATGATGGATGTTCTAAAATGACTAAACCAGATGGTTATATTTGTTCACATGTCTGTATTTGATATACATGTGGTGAAGTGTATTCCTTTATGGCCAATCTATATATATCTCATTTAAGCTCTCATAAAAAATTGTCAGTGGGACTTAAGTGCACTTATGTTGCATAAGTGCACATAAATGTGCTGCATAAAGGTAATTTCTACTTTTTGCTAATACCTTGCAAAATCATGCTCCTGGTTGCTCATAAATATATGAATGTTTTACTGGTTATGAAGCTTATTGTTAGATTTAATCACAGGAATAATCTAGCACTGTAAATAGGAGAATAGGTCAGATCTTTTGGCAGATTTCTCTTACCTTTTCCCCTCTAGTAGTTCTGGAGTACCACATTTATTACATTTAACATACACGGACACATATTAGATTAAGTGCACATTTAAAAATCACCTAAGAGTTATGGAGGATTAATAAATGAATGGATAGCTTAAACCATGATTAACCAAATGTCTGTTATTCACTATAGAAAATCACTATGTTCATTGTAACCACAGGTATATCCTTAGTCCTATGAGGATTATACATTTGCTTATATTATATGTACACAAATATAAAAGCACAAGGAAAGACCTGCGGAAGTACAGGTCGCTCAACCTCACCTCAGTTCCCAGGAAGGGGATGAAGAAAACTGTCCTGCAAAGGATTTACCAACACCTGGAGAACACGATGGTGTTGCAAAGCAGTCAGCATGGATTTATGAGGGAGAAACCATGCTTGACCAAGCTGATAGCATTCTGTAATGAGGTCACTGGGCCAGTGGATGGGGGTTAGCAGTGGACGTTTTTTGCCTCAACTTTAGTATGACTTTTAACGCTGTTTCCCATGATGTACTTATAGGCAGGCTGACAGTGTGCAGGTTAGATAAGTAGACAGAGAGATGCATTAAAACCCCGTTGACTGGCTGGGCCTAGATGGTGGCGAGCAGTGGCAGAAAGTCTAGTTGGAGGCAAATCACTAGTAGTGAGTCCTAGGGATCAGCACAAGGGACAATTCTGTTCAATTTTTTCATTAATGAACAGGACACTGGGACACAGTGCACCCTCCCCAACGTGGCAGGTGATGCAAAACCAGGAGCAGTGGCTGATACACCAGATAGGTGCGCTGTCATCCAGAGGACCTCAACAAGCTGCAGAAATGGACAAGAACAGGAAGCTTAGGAAGTTCAACAAGGGGAAGTGCAAAGTCCTGCCTCTGCCCCTGGGAGGAACAGCCCCATACACCAGTACGTACTAGAGGGCCGACCAGCTGAAGAGCAGTTTGGCAGACAAGGACCTGTGGGTCCTGGTGGACAACAAGTTGGCCCTGAGACAGCAATGCAACCTTATGGAAAAGAAGGCCAACAACGTCCTGGGCTGTGTTAGGTAGAGCATTGCCAGCAGGTCAAAGGAGGTGTTTCTTCCCCTCTACTCAGCACTGGGGAGACACCGAATCATAGAACAGTTTGAGTTGGAAGGGACCTTCAAAGATTTATTTGTTTACAACTGCCCTGCCATAGGCAAGTACATCTTTCACTGGAACACGTTCCTCAGAACATCATCCAACCTGACCTTAAACACTTCCAGGCATGGGGCATCTGGAGTGCTGTGTCCCGTGCTCGGCTTTCCAGTATGAAAAAAAGACATGGAATTTCTAGAGTCAGTCCAGCACAAGGTCATGACTAACAGGGTCAGGATGACCTACAAGGAGATGCTGAGAGAGTTGAGACTGCTCAGCACACATAATGGGAGGCTCAGGACAATCTTAGCTATGTGTATAAATATCTGATGGGAAGGAATGAAGACAAATGAGCCAGACTCTCCTCAGCACTGTCCACTGACCAGACAAGAGGCACCAGGCTCTACTTAACATACAGGACACTCCATCTGAACATAGTTTCTTATAGTGAGAGTGCTGAAACACTGCAAAGAGGTTATGGAGTCTCCATCTGGGCACGTACTCAAAACATGACTGGACACCGTCCTGGGAAACCTGCTCTGGTTGAAGCTGCTTGAGGATGGGGGTTGTACTAGGTGATCTCCAGAAGTCCCTTCCAATGTAAACTAATTCTGTGATTCTGTGATATGGGCATATGGTATATATACCATGTATATAGTATGTATTATCTGTGGCAAATGCACTTATTTGCTAACCACTTACCAATCATTTTATCTTGTGGAAGACAGGAATTTCCTTGTTTCTTCTGCGAAGGTGAAAAGGAAGACCTCATCTAACTCCCCATAAAACATGCAANCCTGCTCTGGTTGAAGCTGCTTGAGGATGGGGGTTGTACTAGGTGATCTCCAGAAGTCCCTTCCAATGTAAACTAATTCTGTGATTCTGTGATATGGGCATATGGTATATATACCATGTATATAGTATGTATTATCTGTGGCAAATGCACTTATTTGCTAACCACTTACCAATCATTTTATCTTGTGGAAGACAGGAATTTCCTTGTTTCTTCTGCGAAGGTGAAAAGGAAGACCTCATCTAACTCCCCATAAAACATGCAAACTGTGTATGAAGTAGTTTCCTCACATCACAAATGGCTGTCTAGTTCAGGATGGGAAATATTTATCGCAGTGACTTCTGTCTCCCTCTGACTGACAGCTCGATTATCTTAGGGTACATGGACCCGAGTTGTTCTTCATGATTCACAGAGAGTTATATGTCCTGCACTAAAAACATCTCTCAGAACTGGAACTTGTATTTACGGCAGCTGGCCCAGGCAATGTCACGTTTGCTTGATGATCACATCAAGTTAAGACCTATCCAAATACGTTTCTGCATTTTCCAAAGCGATGTTTAGGAGCTAAGGAATTGCCTTCCAGTCTATACATAAAATCTGCACCATAACTTAGAGCCATGGGTGGTACAATCCCCGTAAAAGATCTTTATTTTTGCTGAAAAACAAGAGGAGGTTTTCTCTCTGATAAAGCACTGAAATAATGAAATCAGAAATAAATACTGTAAACTCTAAATTTTAGATTCAGGTAAAATTATTTTCACCCTTCACTTTTTCTCATTTTGGTATATGTCTTCTGAAGTGTTATCCTGAAGGTCCCTTGAATATTAAGTATGACTGACAAAGCAAATAGAAAGGATGAGAAAAGAGCAGAGTAATTTCTAACAATGAACGCTATTGGAATTGGAAGAGAATGCTGCTTTTAGATAAACTCTAAAAACTACATAAGAGTAATGATTGTGTGCATAAACAGCTCTGCTAGGTACATGAAAGGATCACATAGAACACATTTTCAGAACCAGATGCCTTACCGACTTGTGCTGAGGCTAAAATGAGATCCGACAATATTACAAAACTTACTTATTATTTGCTGGTAAACAGCAATTTAAATTCTCTTTTATGGTGTAAT
The DNA here is from genome assembly GCA_013398295.1 of Chionis minor. NCBI lineage: Eukaryota > Metazoa > Chordata > Aves > Charadriiformes > Chionidae > Chionis > Chionis minor. The sequence continues at coordinate 56,777 of VZSF01000208.1, forward strand.
ACATTCACATCTGGACCACGTAACATCAATTCACTGCCAATGCTTTGTTGTAAGGGGGCGATTCCCGAATGTTATCATTTTTGCTCATTAACGATCATGCACAGATCCCAGCAGAAGTCCTTCTGAGATGATAAGCAACTACGGATTGTTAAGAGTCACAGAAGCTCTGTGCACTTGGACAGAGAAGTGTCACAGTAAGAACTAATAAGCTCCTCTGGAAAGCTGTGTGGCTGCATTCAGTGATCTGATCCCACCAAAAATCCCTTCTTGTGGTTAGGTTATGTGCTTCCAGACAAGCCTGGTGAGACAATTCAGGCTGAAGTCTGATGGGGATACAGTCTCAGGGAAGATGGGCACCACCAGGCAGTATCAGGCAATTGCACTGAAGGATAAAACAAAATTCAGGCCAGATCATGAGACTGCAGAAAAACAAGTGTCTCTCCTGATGTCAAACATTAACAAATCATAAGAAAAGGATGCGAATCAAGATCTACTCACGCTTTTCAGTGTACTTGGAAAAAAACTAAGCACAGACGGGTTTTGTTTATATTTGTAAGCGGTCTTATAAAATTATAGTTGTCGAGTGAAATGATTAGAGCTGAGGACACAACGCCTGCATGTCCCTACACATATCTCAGGGATTTTTTTTCTGTAAAAGTTCTAGGCTGGCTGGGAGGACCAAATGCCCACTTACCCACTGGAATGTTTTATGTCAATTCCTAACGTGTACACTAGGAATCTTAGACTACTAGACTATTTTGGTTTAGATTATTTTCATCTCAGAGGGATCCAGTTTTTATGTTCTGAGACTGCTGTCACATGAAGCAAAGCACAGTAAGTGGAGACGATCAAGAGATTTTTCTTTAAAAATGCACTCCTGATTTAAACTAAAACACTCATCCAGATGCCCTACAGAAATAATTGTATATTATTTAACACATCAGAATAAACGCAAGCTAGAAGAATATCCTGGGTATTCATATGCAAATGTGACAGCACCATGAGTTTTGCTTGAGATATTTTATGAATATAAAGGGAATACATTTGCAATGCAGATTGGTATGTACTGTTAGACTATTATCTCATCATATTGAGCTTCAAGTCAAGTACTGTTTTTTCAAGATTTGCACACACAGACAATGAGTCTGATGCTATATCCTTCTTTGCCTCTGTATACTGCTTACTTACAAATAATCCCACAGATCTCAAAAGTGCATCCACATGAATAAATACTAGTTATAATTTCAAAACAGTAGCTAGAGAGCTGCATAGATTTCTGGATCTTCCTTCTAAAAAGTTCTTTGGCTTTTTCAAACTGTTTCACTTGGTCTGTAGTATAAAAACAATGCCCGATGACTAAATTTTTTCTTCTTTAATTTTTAGAAAAACTGCCATGTGAGTTGTTCGAGTTCCAAACATTAAAAGTCAGTCATATAATTTTCAAGTAGTTCAATGAACAATGGAAATACTAATATTCTATACAGTAACAGGGAACTACACAGCAGTATGCCAGCCTGAGTTTCTAACACAAATACAGTATTTTAATTTGCCATCCTTGACACACCTACACATACAGGGTTGAGCACAGTAGTTCTTACAGCAGCAGAACAATAAAAAGAAAAAAAAAATTACAAAACTTATCTATTTTCTAACAACTGCTTCCTACACAGATGGATCAGACCATGCCACTGTATGACAAAATTCTAAATGACAAGTTTTGTCTCATAAAATAATGAGATTTCATTTCGATATTTCATTTATTTTCATTATCTTCCTCATATAAATGTGCTGATATATCTGTAATGATCTGTGAGTGCAACAAAGACTGAAAGCAATCCTTCCTTTAAAGCTGTGGTGTGGTTGTGTTGGTCCTAAACCATCACAATGAATGAAACTGTCTTATAATTTCCTGCATATACCTGGATGAACATAAAAAATATGGAGAAGGAACAGAGAACAGGTGCTTTGTTCATATCCAGTTTTCCTGTGTTCTTCCTCTAACCATGCATAATTCTGCTGTGGTTCATTGATTATTCTCTTGTGTGGGATAGAGTGCAACCTCAGCACATTTGCAGATGACACCAAGCTGTGTGGAGCAGTAGATATGCTTGAGAGAAGGGATGCCATCCAGAGCGACCTGGACAGGTTGGAGGAGTGGGCCCATGTGAACCTCATGAAGTTCAAAAAAGACAAGAGCAAGGTCCTGCACTTGGGTCAAGGCAACTGACCTGTATCAATATAGGCTGGGGGATGAATAGGTTGAGAGCAGCCCTATAGAGGACTCAGGAAACTGGTGGATGAAAAACTGGGCACGAGCCAGAAATGCGTGATGGCCAATCGTTTCCCGAGCTACATAAAAAGAAGCACGGCCAGCAGGTTGAGGGAGGTGGTTCTCCCCCTTCACTTTCATAAGACCCTACCTGGAGTCTTGCATCCAGTTCTGGGTACCCAGTACAAGAAAGGCATGGACCTGTTAAGAGTGGATCCTCCTCCACGTGAGGACTAAGAATGGTCAAAAGGCTGGAACATCTCTCCCGTGAAGAAAGGCTGAATTGGGGCTGTTCAGCCTGGACAAGAAAGGGCTCCAAGGACACCCTATTGCAGCCTTTCAAGATATAAAGAAATCTTGTAAGATAGATGGAGAAAGGCTTTTTACCAGGGAGAGTAGTGACAGAACAAGGAGCAATGGTTTTAAAGGAATTTTTTACGATGAGGGTGGTGAGATACAGAAACAGATTTTCCCAGAGAACTGTGAATGCCCCATCCCTCAAAGTGTTCAAGGCCAAATTGGATGGGGCTTTGAGAAACCTGGTCTAGTGAAAGATGTCCCTGACCATGTCAGGGAAATTGGACTAGATGATCTTTGAAGATCCCTTCCATCCCAAACCATTCCATGATTCTATGATTCTACAATCCATACCATCTGCTAGGTCAGAGCTGCAAACGTTAACACATTCACCAATAATAATTTTGTACTGATGTAATAATGTAGTTATGAGTTTCTTCTTGGTGTTCTTTCTTGAAGAAAAGTTGTGTAAGTGACAATTTGGGAACAACGTGTTATAAGTCACTTGGCATCTCAAGGCTGTGTCAAAGAACTCATGCTCAAAAACTCACGTTAAGAAAAGGGCTTATGACCATAGAGAAGGCAAAGATGTCACTCTCAATAGCATATATGGTTTGACTATTAGAAAGATGGAGTCATAAAGAGATGGAAAGCAGGCGCATTCACAAAGTGTATTGCTTGTCAAACTGACAAGTAAAGGTAAAAAATTACAATAACAGAAATCAGTTAGTATCAGTAACACTATTTAAACCACCACACTAACAGACAAGGTCAGTTTAGATTTTCCAATCAGTTATTCCATTCAAAGTCTGTTTTCCTTTGCAGCATCTTTCTCTGCCAAATCCTTGCCAAGACAGCATTCCTGCAGAGAAGTGTAAGACTGAACAAAAAGAATATGGACAATCATCACAATTCTGGAAAGGTGCCAAAACCAGGATATTGAATTTGGGAAAAGATATACAGAGAGCAAAGCAGTAAGAAATGCTTATTTTCTCGAATCAAGTTCTGAAAAGGGAACAAAAGAATACCATTTAGGTATTACAAATGACCTTTTCCAGTGAAGAAAACAATCCTGTACAACTTGTCGTAACAGAGTTGAAATGAACATGCAGTTTTTGTAACTCTGAAAGGGAACCCAAAAAAGGAGAACACAAAAGAGTAAAATGACACTGAGGTCTCAGATAACAGCTTTTGCCTGTTCAAATGCATAATCTTGAAGAAAACTGAAAAAAATTATACAGTGCATACTGCATGGTATAATGCAGTATTAAGTGATAAAGAATGAGCACAAAACATCAAGAGATACTAAATTCATTGTTGCTGCTCTTATCCAAGAAAACCCGCTACTGATATGAACTAAAGTTTGAATGATGAGTGCATCATCATGCCTTTATCTGAAATGCACTATCTGTTTAAGTATGAGACATTATATTTAAGAAATATAAATTCCAAACTGATGATAGATTAAGGAAAAAAACCAGCCTATGAAAGTAGGAGTGGAAGAGACCAGATGAATCATAATGTCCAGTTCCCTGCCGGTTACTGGAGAATTTCATATAAGTCCAGAAACTACTCATAATTTTCTTAGAATATTTATCTGTCACAAAATGACTGTAACAGCATAATCCATATATTCTTCCATATTCTTATTTCACAAGGCCATGTAAGACCATTGTTTTCAAAAAAGCAGTCTAGGTATTGAATACCTAAGAGAGAATCTTTGTGGGCTTTTTTGCAAAAGTGTTTTCATGCAGCATTAGCAACCACTCATTGCTACTATTTTTGTGTAATGTATGCAGGAATAAAAAAGGTTATTCTCATTCTGAGGAAACCCACTGAAAAGACATATTATAGTATTTATGTTGTAAAAAAGAGAATGTGTGATGTGGACATTACAATGATAACTATTATTGAATTTAAAGAGATAATTTTAAATTCAGCATTTGTTATTAATTCAAATATAAAGAGGAAGTTGTATGTGTAAAATACCTCCATTTGTTATCTTTTTAATGTAGAATATGAACAAATTTAATTTCTTTGACAGTCAAGCAGCAATTTGTGCATTTTTGGAACATTAATTTCTTTCCATGGTTAAATAATACCAATCCTTAATAAAGATGGTAATTAAGGGAAGAGAGATTTACCCTCCTACAAAAGATGTTTATAATGGCTATTGACAGCCTTAATGACTTTTATACTGTAGAAACACACATCTTCTTAAAAGTACTATTCATTGTATAGTTCAGTCAATATATAGGTCATAAGAAATCCACCCCTCTGTTCAACATTCCCATAAAACCCAAAAGCAATCGGGAAGATCTATTTCCTCCCACTATGACATCTTATGAAAGAAACTTAGGCATCAAAGAAGGCAGCTTAATAAAAGCCTCTGCTCAACATCCAGTTCTGGTTAAAACAGCAAAAATCAAAAAGAAACTTCCAACAAAACGCTGCATAAAGAATCTAGAAAGTACTGTGAGGATCTTCTGCCAAATAAATGGTACAGCTTTGTCTTCAGTATAGGTCGCTGTCGCAGTAAAATATACCACAGAAGAGAAAGGGTTTTGCGAACACCATGGAGAAACCATTTAAAAGTCCTAGACAGACTCTCAAGTGAAATGGAAAAGGAAACAATTTGAACTGTTGGCACAGGAAAAAATAAGAGGGAACATGACAAATATGTACAAAATAATAAGTGGCATACGGAAGACACTCAAAAGCGACTTTTCTTCTAGTCTTAGAATACACAAAGAATGAAACATTTAAAGATGCTGAAAGACAGCAGGTTTGAAATTGAAAAAAAGATTTTTTTCAATATACAGCATTAGACTGTGAAGCTCAATGCATCAGGAAATTGTTAAGGTCAGTAATTCAGCAAGAAAAAAATCTGTTGGAAATGTGTATGAATTAGAAGAATAAACAGTGCTAAATAAGCAAATGCTAACAAGAGTGAAACAAAATTGGAGGGGATATTATACTTCCTACTTGGGATTTTAAGCCAATCCCTGACTACTACAGAATGAAATAATATTTTGAAGTAGGGGGCAAGTTATACCCCTTTTTTTCACAGTAGGGGTGTCCTGACCCTTCCTGTGAAGCATCCAGTGTTGGTCTGAGATTTGGTGCTTTTTCTCTATGGGCTTCAGGTCAGAAGAAGCTTACGTCAGTCACCTACTACTTCAACCAAGATATTTATTTGCATTTAAAGAAAAACAAACCCCTAATTCCAATAGCCCCAAAATTGTCACCGTTGTTCAGTCTCACCACATATTTGTTGTAAGAAGATTCATCATCAAAATGGTCTTTTTTTTCAACTGACAAACCCATAATTTCTTATCTCATTAGAGCATTTGTTTTTCCAGGCAGTTTCACACAGAAGTTTTCCTGGACTTCTGTGAATGGGGCAAGCATTTGCTGTGCTTCCACACCTGGTAGTTCTACTATTTTTGTGCTCCACTTTTTGCCCACTTAGAGAGTTTCCATTTTAGGAACAATATTTTATTGACTTTTCTTCCGATAACCTTTACTGGCTATTTGCTGTCCTCTTCTTTATTAGTGATCTCTCTTAGATACCTTTCAAGTTACCACTTTCTCTTACATTTTAATTAAGCAAAATTCTAGAAGGTTCCCAAATGAGCAACGGTATATCTGTTTTCCCTTATTTCTTATCTAAGAAACTGGTTGGACACAGGAAAAGTTTTCAGACTTCTGTTCAACAACACCTATATGTATAAGCTCTGTAAGACATACTTATAAATGTCTTATAAACCTACTATTGCTACACTATATAGCTTATTGCTACTACATTTTATAACTTACTGCCAGTATAATTTGCTAAAACTATGCATACAGCTAATTACAATGAACACCCACACACAAAATAAAAAGGAACACCTGGGTTAGATTTAGAATTCTGCAATTGCAAAGAGATATTAAAGGATAAACCATAGTGAGTGTTTATCAGCAGAAGCATAGGATGAACATCTCGTATGGTGTAACTAAATCTAGCCTAGTACATTAAATTTGTCCACTCATCTCGATGGTCCGCTGGCTTAGAACGAGCTGCATCTGTGCAAGATACAACTGGTTTTAACCTCCAAAACAAGGCAGCTGCATGAAAACCAGCTGTGGGGAATGGTTTCTGGAGTGGTCTACCACCAAACTGCAGCCAGGAATGGTTTAACAAGTGCACTCACTCATTGTAACACACAAAATCCATGACACAGGATGTTCTCCAGCTTACTCACATATATTTCTTCCTAACAGCTGGAAAAGTTGCTAGGATTTGAATTCGCTGGTAGAGCTGAAGCTGTAGATTATGCATCATGTCACCTGGACAGAAATGCATGGCCACTGGCCTTCCCAGTTGCAGCCCCACGGTTAAAAGCCACTGCCCTATGGATAGTTGGGATGATGCTTCAACATACTACCAAAATGTGAGCTGATGCTCTGCGACATCACTCCATAACTGTGCGCTTTCCCAATACATTAATGTAGCAGATGTGAATACCACGGACCACCTGTGATGGGGTGGTAGAAAGCAGAGAACTCTGTACAAACACCGGGAAGGGCTTGCTTACATTATTAAATGTGTTTGATGAATAAAATTTATTCTTCTTGGAGTCCGAGGTATTTAGTGATGGCTGACAGAGCTAACGATCCTCAGAATATAAATCCACATCCAAATCAAACCCTTACAGCTGAACTCTTCATTGTTTCTAACTTGATTTTTTCTGGTTAGATCTGTGTCATTTCAGTTAGCTGTGTGGCAGCCAGTAAGCCACACTTTGACATACATTATTACTAATGCCTTAGCTTCCTATGTTTTCAGTAGGCAAGCTACCTGATAATCACAAAAATGCATATTGTCTATCTATCTCAATGTTTTGGATTTTTTCCGGTGGAAAAACTGTCCATTTCACTCTTCTGGGTGTTTCCATGCATTTTGACTTGTTCTGCAGAACTGTATTTCTAGCCTATTTTAATAGGTGACAGTGTAATTCCCCTATATGTAAGAGGAAGACATTAATTATCTGAACAGCAAATATTTGTCCAGCATTTTCATCTGTCATGTGAAGAGTGATGAGTGGGGCTGATAACGGTCTAACAACGTATGCTGGTTCACGAATAGCAGTAGGCCTTTTCCAACATAAGCTGGAAAGATCTCAGAAGATTGACTTTCCTGAAATTCCTGGTTAAAGAAAAGGGAGTTGTAACATACCCAGTGATTACATGTTTCCTTCTGGTGAATGACAAGGCTATGTGTTTACATAGCTTTCAGCTAAAGTGATCCTGTAGGAACAAAATTATTTGCTGCTCTTAAAAATGAGGATTACCACCACAAAGGACACCCTCATCTTCCTGGGCATGAGTTGTATGCTATTTCCAGGAATTTGAGTGCTCGAAGTTACTCTCTGGAAGAGCTGCTTTCTCAGTGTAGTAAGATTGTAGGGAGTCTTGCCTTGCTTCAAGGTAGTTCTTGCAAACAGCTCCTCTCTCCTCGTCGCTAGATACTGTCAATAGCCCATTTGAAAGCCAGATTGCTGTACATTAACAACATGGGCAGCATTTGGGGAGAATCTTCACACCAAGTGAAGTAAGATGAGTAAATGCCTCATAAACAATGGAGTGATATTTAAAGAACATATTGCTCTTGGGTATCACCTCAAAAATCTGCCCAGATTTCTACCTGAGGGAGACTTTCCCAGCGAAACATTGGTTTGTTTATGAGCCTTGAAATAGGAAACTTGGTTTCCTTATTTGCCACTGGGGAATCGGAATCTTTTCTAACAACCACTGCCAATTAATATCAGTTTTGCAATGTATCTAGAATATACAATAAGTGAAATTTCTAATGATCTCATTTATAATTTACATATTAATTATTCACATGGGTAAAAGGTCAAGAAATATCGACAGGATATTTGTTGATACGAATGACAGAATACCAGCTTGGGGAACGTATCTCAACTGCAAAATCAATCACCTAGTTTAATTGATTTAGCAACAGAATATTAGACATGAAAGAAATCCAAGATTAAAAACCTTGTACAGAGAAGCATAATGTGATTTTTTGGAAATCTTAACAGTTTAGATGAAGACACGTGTCTTGCAACGAGGTCATTTTAATTTATCTTTTTACGATGGAGCTACTTTGACAGAATTCTTACTTGATTTACAGTGAGTTCAGAATTGAATTGCTAAATTTTATGAAGCAGAGGAATCTGTATCGAAGGAACTTTGTGAATTGAGCTAAAGGGATATCATATAAAAGTGTTATATTAAGTCCACCACTGGAAGTTCCATACTTCTTCCTGATTGCAGAGACCTCCTCTGCTACTTCTCATAGCTGACATCCTTACAGACTCTCCGAACACCTATACTTTGTATATGATTTATTATCACATCTTAAATCAGGTTATCTGAAAAGGACTGAATTTCTTTGTTCCCCAAGGAGTAACTGTTCACATAAACTTGTCTTATCTCAAATCACTTTTGCTGCCTTCTTGAGTTTTAATCTCCCCACAATGAATCTGAATAACCCATGTGAGAGCTCTACTCTATATTCTGAAGTTGGTATAAATACATTTTGCTGATTATCAGGATCATTAGCTAACTGTTACATATCTAAATATTTTAAAAATGATACTGGGGACCCCTCAAACAACTAAGATGCATCACTCCGCAATGCACTACTGTATGTATTTTTCATTAACTAGGTAGCAAGAGATTTTCCACACAGCACATGTTAAACATGCATTTTGCTTGATGAAAATTTGTGGCCTTCCTCACTTCACTGCATCTTTAACAAAGGTCACCTCTTTGACATTTAATGGAAGGAGAAGCGTTGTGTGTCACACGTTGACCACATGACTTGTCCCATGATGGTGCGTGCCTGAGAACATGAGGCCACATGAGGATGTTTTCACCTGAGCTCCTCTGTAGGCCTGGACATCAATGGCACACAGAAGCAGTCTGCTTATACCCTCAATTACAGCAGTCATGGGGATGAAGATACAACTTCCTGTTTTTTCCACTCTCCAATGACTTTTACTTCACTTATCAGGCGACAGACTCAAGTAAAATGCATGCAAGTACAAGGAAGGGGGTTGGGAACCAGAAGATACTGCAGTCACAATTTATCTCATAATTTTTAAGCTGGTGTAACTCTGGAGTTACAGCTAGGCATAATCTTGCCTGCTCTCCAGGTCTCAAGAGCCTTGAACTCCTGGCTCTGTTGTCTAAAGGCTGGCAACGACTATTCTTTGCCATCATGATTACACTATGAACTCAGTGCGCTGTCTAGATGGAATGCTCTAATGATATGACCACTAAAATAAAAGAAAGTCAGCATGACTGCTGCTGGCAGTCAACTCCACTAGACGGTCCTCCCTAGAATCAGGGCTAGATGGAACAGATCCCAAAGGAGTGAATAATACCCAGCATTTCCATGTCCCTAGTCAAAGACGTAGACACATAATTTAACTAGATTAAGTTAGTGGGACTGCCTATGTTACCTACATAATTAACTGGGAGAGTGAGTGGGGCTAAAGTTAATGAAATTGAATATCCGTATTCAGGTCTTTGGAGACACTTTCCATTGGGTATATAAGGGACATAATGAACATAAGTAATTATTTGAGCTGGACTCTATTGGCTCCTGACACGTCAAATTATAGATAAGTATCTAAATAGAGCACTTAATTAAGGTAGACTGGATTCAGCACTTACTTGCTCTGATTTGAATGAGTGGATTTATCTTTTATGTGCAAATGGAGGTGGATTCTTGACTGTTTGTTTGCATTTTTAACCTTATAACTGATTAACAGACGGCTTCCAAATGCTTCAATAACATGAGATTTTAAGAACAATGCAGTTCTTTATTGCACAAAATAAAACACAAATTTGGCACACAAGTTTCTCCTTAGGCAAAGACTTGTTCTAAATGATTTTTACATATGAAAAAAATGCAGCTTCTATTTAAGTGACAAATAGATAATACAGATTATTTTTGTAGGTTAAAAAATGATCTGATCAGTAACCTGCAGATGAACATGCATAGCTCTTAGTAATTGGTTTGGATCACACAGAACTTCTGATGACATTAATTGGAGAAACCTGGACCTGTATTTTTCAGTATGAGCACAAAAATGTAATTTCTATTTATTTCTTAAAGGTTTTGGTTGGTGAAGTGTAGATCTTGCTATGTAATCCACTCATGAGATACTGTTGAAACCTCAAGATATTTTTTTTTCCCATACGGCTACTTGTCAGTTCTATAACTGCACACTTGAAGACTAGGATACTGACCTACTGTTTCCAATCTGACCTGAAACCAGCAAAAAAACTTCAGACAAATGACAATGATTAGAAAGAGGTCCAGATACTGTATTTTAAACAGGACTAAATGTTCATCTGATTTAAGTCTGGATCTTCTACCTTTGAATTTAAGTATCATGATTCAAAACATTTCTTCATAATTTATAAATGCATAGGTAAAGAAAGATCTAGAAGACATATTTATTAACAAATTTCTTTTCAGTCGTTCTTTCCACTCTTGACTAGCATTAATCAAAGCAAACCTTCAAACAATTCCAATATAAGAAGAGATCCTTAATATTTCAAATATGTTTTTCCATTAAATCCATGCTAAAAGCAGTTACCTTTCCTTATTATAGTTCGGAATACGTGTAGAAAATTATGCACTGTTGTGTTCAGTGAGTTGGAAGTAAGGTCATTTTCTGAAGGCAGTAGTAGTACTCAGTAGTATTAGCTAGCTGATAACATAAAGGCCAAAGACTGATACACTTCAGAAAACCAGATCCAATATTAATCCTCAACATTGCAAGCAATAAAATGGCTGCTATCTATAAACACAATAAAAGTTACCATGTGGAACTTACTGTGTTGGCAGTGAATCCCATTAAATCCCTCTGGACATTTACAAACGTATCCTATGAATGTGTCGCCTCGGTATGCTTCACTAATTTCACATATCCCACCATTATGACATGGATTAGGAAGGCAGGGTCCTGAGAGAGGGGAAAAGAAGGAGAAACATATATATCCATAACAACAATCATAACAATTTCAGTTATTTATATGTGTTCATTAACAAAATAAAATCCCTTAGGTAGACCTTCATATAACCCACTAAAATATACTCTTCACTTAATTCAGATAACTTGCCAGCACAGATTTTTATGAACAAGAAAAAATATGAAGCATGTCACTACTCATTAATCACAACATTATTTTTTAATGTAAGAGAAGGCAGGAGACAGAGAAGCTAAATCTTGCTCTCCTATTAAAGATAACAGGCATTCTAACTTTTATACCACTGAGGAAATATGTATTAATCAAATGTGCCTATCATGTACAGAGTGACATGTACAATATCCCTGAATAATCACTACATGTCAAGTTACTGGTTTGAGGAGAACTTTGCTACGGGTTTGGGTGACTTTCTGAGTATGTGACTATTGGGCCCAGCAGTTAGCAGCTACTAAACCAGCTATACCTTTTCCATTGAGTCACTTTGTAACATATCCACTGCAAGCTGATTTCAACAAGGTCTTCTGACCAAATTATCTTTTTTTTTTCACCCAACTAATCACATGCTAGGATACCTAAAATCTCACCAGTGAGATCTAATTTGTTAGGTTTACAATGACTATAAGTACCTTTAAATAATATTAACCTTTGAACTGAGGTCTAAAGTTTATTCATTTAACAGCATTTGTTAAAAGCCTTTTATATCTTATTATCTTACTAATACTACCTGTAACATTACTCCTACCAGAAGAAAACACATTAGCATTTTGATGATTTTTTTCCAATCTCACTTTAAAGAACTGGTGATCATTGATTGGAAAGCTTCATGTGCAAGTTTGTCTGTGAAAAGATTTTTTAATTGAGTACAAAGTATGTTATTTGCAACCTTTGCCATGTGCACAGAAAGATGTTAGTCTTTGCTTATTGGAATGTAATGCCATAATTATTCACCCACTTACAATTGCATTTTATAAACAAAAGCCAGAAAAGGACTTCTTTCCCCAGCATAATTTACTGACAATCAGCACTGGGAATTGAATGATTTAAACCTAAAAGAGCTATAAGTTTAATGTTTCTGAGGGCCTGCCTATTAGTTGATGTTTTCAATTACAAATCCAAGGTTTGACAGATGTTCACAGCAACAACATTCATTCAGAATGTCACATTAGTGAAAACTGCACTCTCTAAGAAAATATTAATTTGCAAAAGGTAAAAATTAACAGAATTATGAGGATGTCGGAACTCATTCCCCGTTTATAACTGCCTGGGTGGTTATAGCAATTTGAGAAACTATCCATGTACACATTTCTATTACAACTTACGTCATCAGCCTATTCCAGGACACAACCCTGCAGAAGTTACGCTTGTGTGCATCATTAAACATGGGATATATCTCACTTAACCCAACAAATAAAAGACATGAATATATAGCAGTTTACTCTAAATTCAATTAGTAGTAAAAAAAAGCAAAACTCCTGAGGATGAAAAATAAGAGACTGGATGTTGCCTTTTCTGCTTTTCCCCATCCACATTCAGCATTACACTTTAAATGTAATAGTACAATGCATTCTTAATTTCGGACTGATAGCTTTCAAGTATCACAGTTCTGTTCGTGGTATTTCTCCTCTGCAATATTTTGGGAGGAAAGATGTTTAATAATTTGCACTTTTGGTCTCCCAACAAATATAAGCCATGTATTTTTTTTCAAGTCTCTATCATAGTCCTGCAGTCTGGGGTGTAGCCTCATATGCAAGTAGCCTCATGTTAATAATTTCTATGCAAGAGGATCTCTACTCTTCCAAGAACAATAAATCTTCTAATGATTACTTTCTCATTTTGCTCACTGCTTTCTCCATAAGGCTTGTTAAGCACATGTTCAGTGTACTTTCATTGATTTTCTTTAGATTTTGCATTTTTTCAGATGAGTCCAAAGTACAAAGGCTTAAAAGGTCATTTGAGGTGCACAGTAATAAATATACTGAGCATGCTACTATTTCTAATTAATCTTAGTTTTCTATGATGCCTTCCTACTGAAAAAAAAACCCCAAACCTGGGCCAACAAGATACACACTTTTTTTGCCTGATTATTGTTGTTATTTGTCATAGACATATAATAGTAGGGTTTTCAATTTCAACGTTGAGTAATTTTGCTTTGGGTATTTTTTTTAACAGAAACTGGTAGTTCAAAAATGATTTTGAAAGCAATGAAACATCCTAATTAAATGCACTGAAACTAGTAAACAACAGTCCTCTAATTTTCACTAGTTAACCTTCATTTCCTAAAAAGGACATGGGTTAGACTCAGCTGCATGCTAAAAGAATGAATGATCGAAAATTTAAAAAGCCTGTATCATCGTACTTGGTTTCTCCTAATTCTCCAGAGGACCACTCTGAGTTCACACATCTTCAGGATATTTAAATTACATGAACCTTCAGGCATATGATTCTTTCTTTTTTTTTACTAAGTCTGCAGGATCCCCGATGCAAGTTATGCAGGTTTAAGTGTCTTGAAGGATGGGAGCCCTGATTCTGTTATCATTCAATTTAAGCATCAAAAATGGTATGTAAGATCTAGGCTCTGCCATCAGATGATGAGAGGTTCCAACTAACTTCCATAGGGACTCATTGCCTTTTAAATAACATTGTGTTGAATCATGAATATATAATTCCCTGCTAATCCGATTAATACTCTTGGTTACTCAGATCTATAGCAGCAAGTTCGAAAACATCCTTCTTTACAAAAAAAACCCCCAAACCTCAAACTTGTCAACTGATTTTCAAAAAGCAGTGGACTTCAGGGATTTGTTTTTTTAAATCAATAGTACTGTAATACTTTTGCAGGTAATCTTTAAGTGGCTTCCAACACAAAGAGAACAACAACATTTGATCAATATTAATGAGCAGTGGAATTCAATGGTATGCTTTCCAGGCATTTTTATCCATGTTCATATAAAATAATGTCAACAAGATTAATTGTGCACTAAAAGTAATAGATCTATTCACTTTGCTGCTCTTTTGAGTCCTTCTTTGTGCAGTTCCAGTAGTATTAGCCAACGTAATAAGTACAGTCCAAAATACATCATTCTGTTACTCAGTTGAAATCCCATGCTGTTTTTGAAAAAAATATTGCAGGTTAACTTAAACCATAGCAGATTTAGAATTTTGTAGATGCTTTTACTGAAATCTCTGAGACTTTATAGGTGGATGATGAATCAAACAAATGTATCCTCAGTAGAGTTGCAAAGGGGCTCAAGCAGACCCACGTTATCTGTTTTCTTCTCTGACAAGTACACTAAACTAAAACTTAATAAAAATAAAGCCTTGTATAATGCAATATTAAAGTAGTAATTGCATATTTGAGAGAAAGCATTAGTGTGTCCATAGCAAGAAAACTTGGGAAAGCAAGGAAAGCATCATTTCACCAATAGGAGTGTAATTTTCGACAGTGATCATAAAGTTACAGAATCACAGAATGGTTAGAGTTGGAAGGCACCTTAAAGACCATCTAGTTCCAACCCTTTTGTCATGGACAAGGACACCTCCCACTAGGTCAGCTTGCTCAAAGCCCCATCCAGTCTGGCCTTGAACACTTCCAGGAGTGGGACATCCATAATTTCCCTGGGCAACCTGCTCCAGTGACTCACCACCCTCACAGTAAAGAATTTCTTCTTAAAATCTAATCTAAATCTCCCCTCTTCCAGTTTAAAACCATTAACCCTTATTCTATCACTACATGCCCTTGTAAAAAGTCCCTCTCCAGCTTCCTTGTAGGCCCTCTTTAAGTACATGAAGGGGCTATAAGGTCTCCCTAAGGCCTTATCTTCTCCAAGCGGAACAACCCCAACTGTCTCAGTCTGTCCTCATAGAAGTGGCTCAGCCCTCTGATCATCCTCATG
>VZSF01000209.1:0-18850 GCA_013398295.1 Chionis minor
TGATTCTATGATTCTATTCTATGCTCCCCTCTCCATATTTCATAGGTTAGTAAAATTTGTAGCATCTGATACATCTAAATATCCCTGGTTCCATGCTACCTTTCAAAATACTGCTCTTTTTATGCTAGAGTATAAATGGCTATTTTACAAAAGCCAATGCAAATCTGAATGATTTTCCTGAATTAATGTGTTTCTCAGAAGTTGGAGAATTTCACTCCAAATTGGAAAAGTTGGAAAAGGTTGCTCCTTTCTCTATTTGTGAGTGGCAGACTTAGTGAATAGACTTTAGCAGCCTCCAAGCAAAAGCCACCCCAAATCTTGCACCAGTTAAATGGAGAAGGATTTCCTGTAGCGCAGGAAAAAACATGTCCTCGTCTGATTTTAGCTTAAACTCAGTGCTCTTTAAGACCTGAAAGGGATTTGAAAGTCACCCTTAAACTGAGTTGTGCTATTATGATTTCTGTACTTGCCCAATTTAGCTCTATTTTACCCCAGTATGAAGAAGTTAAGCACAAGAACTGTTATTTTTGCTTCTATTAACACCGTGCAGCTATTTTAAGGGCATACTTTCTTTTATAAACACTAATAACCCCAGATGAAACATTGACAGAGCAAGCTGGAAGAACTGCAGGGACACCTTGGAACATACCGTCACGACTCTACCTCCACATCCCATCCTCACTGAAGAGGCACGTGGCAGTGATGCTGATTTAGCATCACAGACTTGCTGTCAGCTGCGCTCGCTACCTACTTTCCTACCAGTCATGCCAATGTAGGCAACTGGCTGTCATCTCCATGGAACAAAGGCTGGAGCTAATAAAAATGTCAAAAGATCCATTTTCTGTGAGGGGATGGTGGTTCTATTCCTGGAGTTACCCAGAACTATCTATGACCACAGCATTAAATAATGTAAAACTGCTGCAGAAACTGCACAATATATCTCAATGAATATTTTGAATATAATTCCCTAATTGAAAAACAGGGGCCTATGGAATCATGCATCCCCCAAATTGGGGTAATCTGCAGGAACAAGACCAGTAGCTCCACAGCATGGACACAGATGCTAACAGAGTACCTGGGAATATAAGGAGGTTGGGTATGTCCATCAAGAAGAAAAGGGAGGAAGATGAGGACACCTGTTATCAGTGAAGTTAATACTTATTTTCTGACAGTAGAGGAATACAGAGATGTTACTCTGCTAGCTCAGTTTAACACATTTTAGGGGAGAGTCTTTCACTGGCAGAAGCCCTGCTGGCTTGGGCACCTCTCAGTATCTTTCTGACCAGGCACAAAATTCCACTCTTCTTCCTTCTGCCATTTGTTGTCTTTTTTGCGCCACTCTTCTAACAAGCTCCTGATATGGCTTCTCTTCATCTCCTGCTTTGCTGATCTGTGTGCAATCCCAATCTAACATGTTTCTGGTATGGCCACTGGCTCCTCTTGGTGCATCAGCTGCTGCAATGCTGAAGGTGAAAGACCACTTCCATGTCGGCTCTTGGGAAGCCAGACATTACTGCAAGCTTCATGTGCCAGGAAGAGTTGGGAGGAAGTCTTGTTCAGTTTTGAAACTCTGGGACCGAGAACACTTAACTGAGATTGAACCTATATGAGATTTAGTTGCCAAACTAATTTGTCTCTGTTAACCAGGCATGACCTTTTTTTTTTTTTCCAGATGCTTTTGAAGTGTGCAACTTTGAATGTTTGTAAACGTGATAGAGCACAAATTTTTGACATTCTGGAAGGCTCCTTGGAGTATTTTATGTTCCAGCTAAAAAGCAGGCAGGCTGAGGGCTTCTTAATGGAAAAAATCACTGGCTATTTTTTTGCTATACCCACATTTTTTTAGCTTAGTTATACTTCCAGAAATGTCAAAGGCATTTTAACATAAAAATGTCATGCAACATTCCAATTGATATAGTTAAAATTCTGCAAAGCATTAAGCAATCTGTCAGTGGAAAATTTTGGGTGACCTCAGTGATAAGTAACACTACTGGGCTGTCATACCTACCATACCTAGCTATTTATCTATTTACATTTATCAAACCACATGGGGAGCCTTTTGTGGAGTAAATGGGCATATATACACAGACGCACATGTATGTGTATGTACATACTTTAAATCCACTATTTTCAGAAAATGTATGTGCGAAATAGTATATAAAACCTTTAAACTTCCATGGTCAGACTATAAATATATGAATGAATAATTACCACTGTATTAGGCTTGTTGATAGAGCAGTTGTGGTAGGATTGGAACTTCTTGCAATGTTTGATTTTGTTTATTGATGCCTTCAAATATGTGTGCAGCCAAAACACCAATTATGTTTCCTCCTGACACAAGGCAGTTGGTTCAATACAGGTGTATCAAGAAAATGTAAGTATTTATGACTAAATGAATTAATGAGCTTTCTGTTCTCAAAACGCTGATGCCATGCCCTCTGTGAATAATGCCACAGGAGACAACATGAGCTAATCAGTTTTAAATAAATTTCTAATAATTAAAAACCGGGTTAAGCTCTCAAAAGAATACGTGGAAACAGACCACATTTTTCCTACCTTTTGCTAACTTTATTGCATTAATTGGGTACTCTAGTTCGCATATGAATATCCACCATTTTCTTGAATCCAGTTTGGTATTACAACAAAATCCAAGACTGTGTAAAGCTTTGCAAGCTTTGTGATCATTTCTCTTGGTATTACTGTGGCATTTTATTGTGGCTATATGACTTCATATTTTGCCAGTCTTTAAATGCATGAAATATACTAACCGATCTGAAATTTAACAGCTGGCTGAGTACAATTTTACTGATGATTAGATTTGGGGGAAGAGAAACAGGTGCAGAAACCCTCCCTCCTGCAACTACAGAAGAATATGATAGGAATTAGTCATTCAGTATCTGCATGGAAATAATCATAAATTGTTAATAATATTTCATTTTGAATCTCCTACTTGGGAAACTGATCATCTGCATACTGTGAAAAGCATTAGCTAGCTTTACTGTCTTGCAGTATTCTATTACTACAGAATAAAAACAGTCACACTTTTCAGGGTTATAGATCATCTTTGCAATATAATTCAATGACAGCTGATAGTTTGTATACTGCTTAAAAGCATTTTGTTATTTCCTGTGGGAAGAAATAGCCATAAATTAATTTTATAGGTGCCAAAATATCACAGAATCACAGAATGTTAGGGGTTGGAAGGGACCTCTGGAGATCACCTGGTCCCACCCCCCTGCCAGATCAGGTCCACCTACAGCAGGTTGCATAGGATGGCGTCCAGATGGGTTTGGAATGTCTCCAGAGTCGGAGACTCCACCACCTACTGGGCAGCCTGTTCCAGTGCTCTGCCACCCTCAAAGGAAAGAAGTTCCTCCTCAAGTTCTGTTGGAACTTCCCATATTCAAGTTTGTACCCATTACCTCTTGTCCTGTCACTGGGCACCACTGAAAGAAGACTGGCCCCATCCTCCTGGCACCCTCCCTTTAAGTATTTGTAAGCATTTATGAGATCCCCCCCTCAGTCTTCTCCAGACTAAAAAGACCCAACTCCGTCAGCCTTTCCTCATAAGAAAGATGCTCCAGCCCCCTAATCATCATCCCCTCTCCAGCAGTTCCCTGGCCTTAAACTGGAGAGCCCAGAACCCTCTGGGTTGGGGTTCCGTTGTCTGTAGATATTTCCCATTGGAACTATACCTGCTTATATGTTTTATATGTCTCATGACATTTCAGTATCAGTAATGGCTCTTCAGTCCTGTCAATGATAACATCCAATGGTTTCTGAGGCATTTATTTGGACAATGAGTTTTTGTATTATGGCAGCACTCAGTTTTCATGAACTATGGTTTTCCATTGGCAGGAAAACAAATATTAGACTGACCTCAGGGCTGTCCTTCCCTCTTTTTCCCTTGGGGTCTTTTCTTCAAATAGATGAGTAAGTGTTGTTTCTAATGTAATTAAGCCATCGTTAATAATTTTGCCCCTACTTTATCATAAATCCTTAGCTCCAGTGTCCCAGCAGCAGATTCATTTATGGTCCTTTTTTATGGTTTGACTTCAGGCAACCCTTACACAGCTCCAGCTGCTCTCTCTGAGTGCACTTAACAAAGCTTTGTTTCCACATGGGGAACATTATGGGGTAGCTGGCAGTACATACCTGGCCAAGAAGAATTCTCTGTCTAGAAGTGAATTTTTATCGTTCTTAATAAGACAAATTTTGGAAAGATGTTTTTGTTTCCTAACATGGAAGTAAGGACTGTAGATGCTTAAGATATCAGCAGCATAAATGAGTAATACATTAAAAGCTACCTTCTAAGTCCTTTATTGCTAGTGTAATTCTCCCTTTTTCTTGTTTTCCCACAGTCTTGCTTGGAGCCTCTAAATTTGGGAGCTTTGGATAATCACTGACTCATTTTGTCATCTAGGAATGGACTATTTAAAAGTACTTTTCGAACTCTATGGATGTATGTATTTACTGCAGACATCAACTGTGCTTGTATTTATATTTCATACCTTTTCCAAAATCTGCTATGATGTTTTTAAGCAGGCATGTGAATGTGTGAATAAAATCATACTGAATATAAGTAGGATTAACTTTACTGAGAATAGCAGTGCTTTTGTGCAGACTGGTCTGTGCTTGCATGGTTCCAGCAATCCATGCCTGGTGCCTCCACAGAATCTGAAAGAACTAATAGTTACAAGACATCCCTTTTAAAATGTCACTTGTTTTACACGGTAAGCAGAATAAAGCTAACATTTAAGACTGAAATATACTCCTTTCACCCCAAAGAGATATCCTAAACTATATCTCATAGCTCAATAACTTTCATTTACTCCCTGAATACATAGACTAAAGATCTGTTTTCTAAGTGGTTCCAGTAAACTATCGTGTCAGGTGTTTCAGCAAGAGAGGGAAGTGCTGGCACGCCATGGAAAGGGCAGTGATAGTTCTCTGGGAATGCTATGCAGAATTCCAGTCACCGATTTTCAAGATAGAGATTCAGTCTCAAAGACACAAAAAAGACACATAAAAGGCTTTTTTCTGAGACTTAAGAGGTGTCTTAGAAAACAATCTCAAAAGCAAAGCTGGTCTAGATCAGTCCAAGAAAAGAAAGACCTAGTGGGGATGTGGCCACCATTTTAAAGATAACAGAGAGGGTGAAAAAAATATTTCCACTAAAGAAAGCATTGGCTTAAGAATCAGTGAAAAGAACTGGTCATGGTTACATTTTCTTCAGGACATTAGATGACTTATCCTGACGGAAAAACCATGATTCTGGAACAGCCTTCCAATAAGAATAGCTGATAGAAAAACACTTAGAAGATGGAGTATGTGGTTGCCTGTAACTGCAGATAACTGTTCCCAAACGTCCATGTTCCTAAATGTCTTTTTTTTTTCCTAATTTGCTTTTTCACAAAAAGTCTATTGTCAGTAGATTTATTCTAACAATTGATCTCAGCCTTTCCAAAACTTATTCCCTTCACTGTTCAGTGGCATTCAAGGAAATTGTAACTTGTGGGAGAGCAGAAGCAAGCGCCAGCTCAGTACTGCCAATGTCAGGAGTCAGAAATGGAAGAAATCCCATTGAGAAAGCCAGTGTCAAGAGCCCTACCTTTCAGAACCTGGTGCGGCTAATGAATTTGAATCAGTCCAACACTTTCACATGTTTACAATCCAAATGCACTGCCACAACGCAGTTGTATTTTCAACT
The DNA here is from genome assembly GCA_013398295.1 of Chionis minor. Classification (NCBI taxonomy): domain Eukaryota; kingdom Metazoa; phylum Chordata; class Aves; order Charadriiformes; family Chionidae; genus Chionis; species Chionis minor. Next base: position 5,711 of record VZSF01000209.1, read on the forward strand.
GAGAACACTATGATTACAGAGATAATATCTAGAGAAACATTCCCAGGAGATGCTTCCAGGCAGCTTAAAATCAATAGAAATGATGAGTATTTTACATCTCTTCAGATTTTGTGTCTGGTTAGTCTATATAACCCTTATCTTTTACCCCTGAAGAGCATGGGTGCTTTCACTGTGGATAGGTTTTTATGTTCCTTTTGCTGAGAAAATTAAGCACTGAACGATCTCCTTCAGAAATCTGCTCACTGGAGAATTGGTAAATATTCATGTAAACAACTGCCCTAGAGTATAATCTGTTCTATTTTTGTGTTATAGCTTGGTATGTTAGAAGAAGGAATCAATTAAAAAAAGAGAGAGTAGATTTCAGTTCAGAAATTGGTTTTGTGTCTGCTCAGAAAGCCAGTCAAGTCATCCTTTCCTGCCTGCCAACACAGATTTAGATTATTTTTGCTAAATTCTGCTCTCAGTGAAGAAGTTATTCATCACTGACTGTACCTCTGATGAAATAATTCAATGGAATTGCCTGGGCTGGTTGGCATGGAGTTTATCCCTTGTATATCCATACAGGTTCGCTCAGTCTGTCTTGCACTCTGTGGGGCTATTTGAAATTGATTCTTTCTAGTTTTATGTGTCTTCCATTATAAAGGACAGATTTTCTGTTGTCTTAGGGCATACTGCATTCATTTTGAAGACACTTATCTATGCCAGGCACTGTTATGTTGGACTCTCGGGTAAACAATATGGCTCCCAATATAGAGAAAATCAGCTCACTTCGCTGTCACTCGACTTGCTCCTCTACCCTTTTCCCTTCTCATCCATTTAAAGGTATGAGTTCACTGAGGGAGAGGAAATCTCTTAGTATTTTAGGAGAACGGCATGCAGCATAAGAAATCCTTATCTCAGGATGGGACTTTGAGTGATAAAGAGAAAATGAGAGGAAGATTCTGGTGAGGTTATTGAGTTGAGGGTCTTTCAAGAAATCAAGAAAAAGGCTAGAAAGAACAGTATCTGAGGGATGGCAGTCTTTGAGACGTATTAAAAACATCCCAATACTCTCAGATTTGTTTGGGGTTAAAGTTCAGATTATCTAATGGGAAGATTTGAAAATTATTTCATTACCCTGAATACCATTTTAAACCAGACAGGTATCAAATAAAAGATTGAACCCAGAATAACCCAGGGAGCAGAGCAGGCTCAGAGGTAAAGAAAAAGCAGAATTTCACCACCCCGAGGATAAGCACTTCCAGGGGCGGGGGCAGCGCTGCGATAAAGAGGCAGACTTGGTGCTCCTGCTTGTGCCAGAGCAAGAGCCATGACTGCTGCTTCTGCAAGAGGGATGTGCAAGAGTTTTTAGGCTACTCACAGCACGCTTTCCGTTGGCGGTAGCATTGGCAGGTCTCTGGCAGAGGCAAAGCAGGCAGCTGCCCCAGCAACAGCATACTTTGTCTATGTCTAGAGCTGGCTCCGCAAATCCCATTCCGTTTATTTCAGGGCTTGAATCATATACTATACCTGGCGCAAGGCCCATTCTATGCTTTGAAAGTGCTTTGGGGAAAAAATAAAAGTGCTGCAAAACAAAATTGCCAGGTGTGAGCAATCAGAGCACAATTACATCTATTATGAATGGAATGAATTATCTCCTTAAAAAAAATATTAGCTGTTGTGGAACATGTCTCATTTAGCAATTAAAAAACGTATACGTTCAGGTGAGTCTTATTACTGCTTGGCTAACTCCTATCATGTGCTGCTTCATACTTTCTTTTGCCACAACTGGCTGTATTGCAGAATAGAGACTCAGTCTTCATCCAGATGTACATCAGCGAGTCACGGGCACAAGACTGCTTTATTCAATATAGACAATGTCTAACTATGATAACAGCAAACTAATGGATACTTTTAAAACTAGAGAAATGTAAATGCAGAATGTCTAACAGTGAGAATTCAATGACATGGAATGCACCTCTCAAAGGGAGGGCATCAAGGATTAAAGGTGAGACAGGCTCTGAAGTAGGGAAGTTCAGGTTCTGCTTTCAAGACATGAATACAGGAAGGTTATTCTCTCCAACCAGTCTCACGGACACCTACATTTGGGATACTGGAGTGTCCTGGGAAGTTGGACAGACACTGAGCTGCCTGGGGCTGAGTGGCCGGACTCAAGGTACAGTTCCACGGAGGAGCTTGTCCCATTCACAGTGCTTCAAATCCACCTAACCCGTAGGCATGGACAGTACAGAGTTAGCACAGAGCCCAGCAGCTGTGATCTCTTTTTTTAAGAACCCAGCGGTGAGAGTATATATATCCCACCCTTTTTGTGATTTGAACAGGGAGCACTGATTTGTTTAAGTGAGGTTTAAACTGAGAGGTTTACGAGACCTCTGTCTTGTTTCTACTTTTTCTCAGGATATACGTTTGCTAGGAAGCTATTGGCACAGATTTCCATGCTTCCATTGAAATTTGGCACTGGATAACCAGGAATACAAACTCATGAAGCCAGCAAGAAAGATAAAAAAAAAAAATCTGTTCTGTAACTCAGTTTCCCTGACTACATGGTATTTCTTTCTTCAGCTGTTTAAGGATTTGGGGGTCCTTATTCAGGTGGTGTGAAAGTCCCCTCTGGACCCAGGGATCTCTTCTTGAGGCAATGCAGTGCCTGTATTTTGTGCCCACAATATGATTTTGTTCAGATGGCAGAGGAGCAAGCACGCATGACTTTAGGTGCAGTACACTAATGCTAACTACACTGTGCAAATTCAAATTTTAATACATTCCTTTGGATTTGGCTGCCAAGTGAGACTGATGGCTAATTGGGCCTGAGGTGTGTAACAGTGTTAACTTATTATGGTACACACATGGAAACCAGAAGGTCTGATCTGGTAGCCAATCCCCTCAAACAAACCAAAATCACGTGCAGAAAGCCGGGGAGGCAGAATTTCCAGTATGACCCTGGGGCCAAGACATGTGGAAATCTGGTTCCTCTTTGTGCAAGCTCTACTGGCCATAAGCAATTAGAATGAAATTCTCACCTCAGACAAAGGATAGCATTTTAATACCTCCTTAATGTATACTGAAGCTCTGGGCCAGCCCTGAAGGAGTTGGAAGAGTACCATGTGGCCCATCTTTTAGGGATGCAGAGGTGAAGTGAGCCTGTTAATAGCAGGCTATACTCCCTTCACTCTTCTGTAACTGTGGATCCTGTAACTTTCCCACGGTCCCTGCTAAGAGGTATCATCTCCTCTGCCAGAAATGTGCTGCTGCTCAGGAGCTGAGTAATGGGGTTTGTCTCTTTGTAAAATACCATCTTCAGGCTCCTGCCACTTCCAAACCTGAGCTGCAGCCTCTTGGCTCCTACAAGCGTAGAAGGTATTGCATTAAACCAGGGCAGATTAAAGGATTGTCTCTAGGCAAAATAACTACTTTGCTTGACTTTTGAACTGGGGAAGGCATCATGCCTGATAGACACCACAACTCAGCTAATGAAAGTGACAGGGATTGGGAAGTATTTGATTAGGGGCTAAGCAGTCCTCCCTGACCCTGATCAGCCGGGTACTATTTGCAGAATCCGGTGACTACTTAATAATGGTTTTGCCTGCAAGGGACCCCTGGGAATGCGAGATGAGAGGGGAAGTGTTTGTGGGAAGAAGCAGCACTACATAACTTGAATGACCCTATGGACAGGTTTAAGGTAGCTCAGCTAAGTTCTCAACTATTAGACAGTTGATTCAGAGCAGTTTGGGTTTTCTTTTTGCTGTGACATGTTCCCTTTGCTATATAGAAAGAGAATTTTGGGACCTGAAGGGCTACCTCCCCTCAGCTTCATTGGTATTGCTTGTACATTGCTCATTCCTGTGATTTTCTCTGCATAATGAGACCTGAGTATAAAATTAAGAGAGGTTTAACTTTCCCATGTCCTTGTATTGCATATGTACAGCACAACATCACAGAAAGGACTGAAATTTCTGTTCTGTCTGAGCAGTAGCTATTCTGCAGGAAGGGTGACAACCTTGACTGTCACCAGAGGCTACTCTGACTCATAGCAACTGGTGAACATCTGAGCTTTTGGTATTAGAATTCAGAATTTTTTTACAACATATTTTTCTCTGTTTCTCTGCCTCTCAGCATAGCTAAACAATGCAACTTGTTAGTTATTTCAACAGCTGCTAGTCATGTACTCTCAATCTAGCCATCCTCTTTTGGAAAGAAGCTGCACTTTTCCATTGCTAGCGAAAGGCTTAGGCTTGATCCTGGCAGGTGTTTTATATCTTTAGTTGAGCAATCTTCTTGAATACTCACAGGAGTATCCAGTTAAGGTCTTTATAGCTTGTTCTGACAGGATTTTTCCTTCCTGATGCTCTTCCTCATTTACAAAGTGTATTTCAGCATCATCTCTGAACTTCCTACTGGCATCTACCTCTTTGCTCAGAAGTGACATCCTTTCATGGTCTAATGCCCAGTGTCTTGTTCCTGTCTTGTTTGTATGTAATCTACTTTTAACAGCTCCAGATAGCTTGGCAGGAGGGCTGAAGCATACTCACTATCTGTATTTCTTGGCCTTTTTCTGATAAGACTTAGAGTTCTTCTGATCCCTATGGACCCTTGAATGAACGTGGAAGGGGAATGCAAAACCCTACTCTCTTTCTCCCTTGCTGTGTTCAAGTGCAACAGGAATGGCACTTCCTGCACTCCTGGGAATATAAACATGCTAAACTGTTTGGACACCAAGAGGGTGGAAGGGTATGGCCCTAGCCCTGTTCACTGCCGGCATCACTGGCCAACAACTGGGAGAGCTCAATGGGAGTCTAACAATGAAGCTCCACAATTTCTTTTTCAAAGGATGTGTCTTATAGATGCATTTTGATACTTTAGGGTGAATTGCTGCCCTGGTGAATTTAATGTTGAAGAGCCAGTGGGAATTTGGGGTTGAGTTTCTTCTCAGATTTCTCATGAAGTCTATGGCCAGGCCTGTGGTCAAAGTTAACACTTTCGTATCTTGATGTGACAAGAGCTTTATGCTCTTAGCTGATTGCCTACTAATACGTTACGTATTTATAACCTGGCAGAGCCATGAGCCTTTCTGACTCCTGAAGACTAATCCAGATAGATGATCAGCTCTGTCACCTCATATTAACCAGACCTGAGTTAGCAAAAAACCCTACATATTAGAATGTTCTGGTATTTGACGCCTTTTCATTGCTTTTCTTTCCCAACGTATTTCAAAAACATTTCAACCAAACCATTTGTCTTGGACAATTAGACTGCAATAAGACCACAAAAATGGGAAACTGAGGGAGAAAAAGGAAACTTTTAATATTAGCGAGTAATGTGTTCTGTTAGCTGTGCACGTTTCTGGTTTATAGCATGAGCTAAAAAGAATTAGTATATTGAGTATCAGTAGTAAGTGTGGGAATAGCTCACTAAAACAAATGTGGATTTTAAACACCTTGTAGAAAGTTGTGTGACCATTTCAACCTTTTCTAAATACTTCATTAAGTGTTATGGAAAATAAAATTTTTATGTCCATTGTAAGGATTTTACATCCTGGTGTGAAAAAGCCTTTAATTTCAGACAAGTCTTGCGCTCCGATTAACTCCTATGGGTAAGGTAAAAGTATTAGTAGATTTTTCTATCTTCACCTCACTGATCTTCAGTCTCAGGCTCTTTCCAACTCTACACTTTTTTAGAGGACAGTAATTTGCTGAAGGAAATCTTAGCAAGTTGATGTCAATCTGATTACAATTAACAATATGTTCCATTTCCCTCCTTCGAATGAAGTTGAATAATAGCAGTACAACCCAGAAAAGGGATTTAAAATAAGCTGAGGTCTCTCCAGATTTCTATAAATAAAAGGTTCATTCTTTTATGGCAGACAGCAATTTTTTTTATGTATCCCACCACTTTTCTAATAATTTGGACCTGACAAGGTAAATGAGTAATAAAAGAAAGGTAGATGCAAAGAAAATGCAGTTGTCTGGATTTATTGAGACCACTTGATGGTGTTGAAATGATTTTTCCCGATTTTTATAGCCATTCATTCTGTTCAGACCCGCTAGTGTATGTCAAACACCACATAAATGAATGAAGAAACAAACCTTTCTTATGTGTTAATGGAAATGATGTACTCCAAAATTAGCACGTCTACTGCAGCACAGAATAATAGATACTGAACAACTTGTTCTCTTCTCCGTAAACTGAATTTAAATATAAATATGAAATATAACAGCTTCTGGTTAAAATGAACAGTCCCACTAATTCAAGAGGTGGGAACACGTGGGCAGCCTCACTAAAGACAAATAAGGAACAGGCAGGTGAACCACCACAATTGTTGGGGAGGTAGAACATAGGCCATGCATTTTGGGGTGTGTTCCTGCAGCACATGTGGCCATCATATCACCAGACTCTGGTGGCAGCAATGGGCCATAGAAGTGCCTTTCTAGGAGGCTTTGATTTGCAGGTAACTTGGTGCAGGTGGGCTGTGGGGACTGACCCCAAGAACAGGAGGCTCACTCGCAGTATTGACTCCCTCTTACACTTGCTGAGGACTGTCTGAAAAGTTCTTGAGAGATATCACTAGGATTTGGGAAGACTGCAGAAAGAGGTGCCTGACACACAGCTCCCGAGAAGGCTATTGGTAACATCTGTGCTGTTCCAGGTGAACTGCAATGGGGAAAGGTCTGAGGAATCCCTGTTTGGAAAGCCTAGACTGAAGCAGGAAAGTTAAAGGATGGGAAACAACATATGCAGTCAGAAGAAGAGTACACGCTCCTTTCTCCAATAATTTGCTAGGTATTTGTACCTCCTCATACACCACAGCTGAGGAGTTTCCTACCAGGGCAGCTGTAGCCTCACCTGCCCTCTGCAACTTGGGAAAGGAGCAGTGAGTGAGTTCCGTCAGTCACTCCATCCCTTCTAAAGCAGAGACCTCTATCCTTACGGAGCCTGACACAACCAGTAAAATCTAAACCCAAGGTCCCCTGCAGAGAGACTTTAGGCTGAACCCTCAACTTGCAGGAATGCAATTCAGTGTTATTGAACCTACAGTAACTTGTACCAGGTAAGCTTTTAGCTAATGATATTTCATGCTGTCTTAAAAATAGGGATTATGTCATGGCTTTAGGTTTTGTTCCTCATCCTGTTTATTTAGTGTGACTGGGAGTATTGAGAAAAATCTGAGGTAGAGATGTTTTAAATACCTATATTCTTGGAAGAATTACTCCATAGTGAAAATTATTGGCGTGGAATACTCCAGTATGCTAATTTACATGTAAAGTTGTGTAAGAATATGGGTGCTTAAGGTTAGGGTCATGTGCAGTACCCTGGGTCAAATCTCTGCTTTTGATATTGAAGTATTGATGGCAGACTGAAAATACTTCAGTGGTAAATGTCAGACATGAAGGTTTTAACCAAGCGATGATATACTTTGGAATGGTTTTTTTGCAATTTATGTACTTTTTTCACTCCTTATGGAAACTATGTTTGTGTTACGCAGTTTGTGAGCAAACCTCTGTATTTAGCAAGATAGATGCAGTGGTGGTGTTTCTCTCCTGTGGCCCTGAAGCACTTTGGGTGTATGCAAATGTTAAATGAGCTGCATGAAACACTCTCAGATGTGTGTTATAGTGAACAGGCTGCAAACATGGTCTTTGGGTCTAATTAGCACTGGTGCGTTTGCCAGTGAATGAGTACATTGCTGTTATTAAAAATGAATGCAGTATGGTGTGTTTACCTATTATTTTCAACTATATGAGTATTTTATAATCACTAAGGGGCAAATTATGGCTGTTTCTGTATGATAGTATAGCAAAGTTTGCTTTGCTCTTGTACTTCACAAACCAGATACAATATCACAGGCAGTATTTGCAGAATGCAAGAGGGGTGCTTCATTTTTCCAATCTTCACCATCTTGGTGAACTTTGAAATTCCAGAACTAATGCAAGGAAGGCAAGTATTAGGACCTTAAATTATGAGCCCCTTCTGACCTGTTGTTTTACAGGAACGAGGCACAAGAGTAAGTGTGTAATGGACACTCAGTAGTGAATTGCTTGAGTACTGCTGCCAATGCTAAAGGTAAATGGCTGACTGCCCTAATTTCCCTCTCCCTTATTGTTCAGGGGTAAAGAAAGATTATGCTTGAAGGTATATCAGATCTTCCTTTTACCATATAGGTATACCAGCAGACTGTGGGCTATACAATTTCTTTGCCCTCCAATGTTGTTTGGCCACTGCACTTTATATCCCTGTTCCTTCAGCTTCTCACCTCATTAAATCTCACAGACAATCTAAACAGAAAACAAGGCACAAAGAAATAGTTAAAGAAGGTATCACAAATTTTACTGTAATGCAGGACTGAAAGAAGTACTTTGGGCCACAGGGATGTGCTCCCTACTATCATAGTCTATAACCCATTTAAGCAACTGATCAGGATTTTTCTTAAAATTAAATTAGTTTTAGTCTTTAGACAATTTTTTTGATTACAAATAGTCTTTTAACTGCAAGACTAAATGTATGCATGTTCAGTTTGTGCTTGTTTGTTTTTGTATCTGTGCTGCCCTGTAGTTTAAAACATTTATCTCCCTCTCTGCACTTTCATATCTTTTGTGTACTTATAAAGAACAAGACGGGGGGAAGAAGGAAGGAGGCAGCCAGAAAAATTACTTGGGAATAGGTGAGGTTTAACAAGGAATCTCCAGGTAGTTGAGGTGTTTGGTGAGTTTGGAGATTGACCTTTTCTTCTTCGTGCTGCTGCTAGTGTTGGCTTAAATCAGTCATATCCACTGATTCATGAGATTTGGCTCTGTGAAAAAGGAATCGCAGAAATCCAACTGAGGGAAATGAAAGGACAAGCTGCAAGAGCACCCTAACACCTCCTGGGGTGAGGCTGGAGAGGACTGAGCAGGTCAGGGCAGGGGGCAAGAAGCTGACTAAGAGTTGCATGAGGTGAAGAGCACTTGTTTTGCTTCTATCTATCTTGAAGACTGATCTCTTCTAAAGGTCAGATAGTTATTTTGGCAGTTTTTTAAGGAGGGCTTGCTGACTGCTGCTGTTGGCACCCTGATTCCCGAGTTCTCCAAATGAATGGTGTAAATATTTGTTTACTGCTCACAACTTCAGAGCGCCTTTATGACCACAGTAACAATGCAATGAGGTTTTTAAATGCATCGTCTCTCCTGGTAAAGATGAGAGCACTGAGCCAAAGAGACCTGGGCTCAAAGCCCCATGTCAGAGCCAGGGTGGGAGCTGAGATCTTCTCATCCCTGAATTCTCCATGCAATGCTGATGTGCCCCTTGTCCCCAAGTGTTCGTGGTTTTGCCGTGCTTTGCAGGAAGGACAGGGCAATTGGCAGTGAAATGAAAGTGGTTTCATCAGAAATCATTCCTCTAAAACCGTAACATGTTCCCTGCAAAACAAGGCTGCATGCTCCCCCAGAAGACAAGAATCCATCCCCTGGCTTAAGCTAAGGTGCTTCCAAGGAAGAAGCCTGCTCTATGGCAGAAACATGTGTTGTAAATGTCGAATCACTGGAAGACTTGTATTTTGCTGTGTCGTTTGTAGCACAGGCTACAACTATTTTTCGTTCAATCTTGGCTAGGGAGCTGATAAGGAGACTCTGAAATTTATTTATTTTTTCCTACCTTGCAGGTGCTTTTTGTTTAACTTAATCCCTGTCAGTCCTAAGGAAAAGCTTTGATGTTCTCATGTATTCTCATGAGCTGCACAAAATAATCTCAGATAAATTTTTGGTGTTGTGACCTTCTTTGTTAGTATTAAGTTCTCTGCCTTCATTGGTCAAGTGAAGTCCTCTGGGGCAGGTTCAAAATTCTGGCAGTGGATAGCTGTACTTGTTTGCTCTGAGCAAAATTGACTCAGTTCCATTGACTACTGGACTCAGTGACGCAACTCCCCTTCCCATTGGTGCCTGTGATTTTTTTTTTTTTTTTTTTTCAGGCTGCTCTCTGATCTTCATTATAATTTGTTTTTAATAGCATCCACTGTCCTCTGGCAGGTGTTTTTATAATGTTACAACCAAGTAAACTTCTTCTTGTAGGCTGTATCCAGAACTGGAGTGTTCACAGACTGAAAATACTGTTCAACTTTGCATGTAGGGGAAACAGGATTTTGTTGAGGTCACAGAGTCAACAATAATCTTCATTAAACAAAATGCAGACTAAAGATTTATCACTTCTAAAACAGCCTGAAGTATGCTGGCTGAGGTTATGGGATCTTGAGCAGGGTTTTTTAGGATTTCCTCACAACACTAAATCAATATGGGTTACAGTAAGATCTCTTTAGAAAGAGATTGAAGCCTCTGGCTTTCCATATAGGTGCTGCTTATAAACTGAAATTCATATGAAAACTTACAGTGAGAAGATGGTTAGAAGGCACATTGATGGACAGGCTGACTACACTATACTGGAAGACCTAGTGATTGGGCAACACATCTAGTTCAGCACGTTTAATCATTTTCCACTTTGCGCAGGCTGCTGGGTTGGCACGGTTCTTGCCTGCACATGTGGGTAATGGAATAAAAGGAAAGGGCTCTGAGGGATTCATGAACCTGAAGAAACATCATGTACTACAAGTAATAATCTGTTCTGGGTAGGTATGTACAGCTTGGTAGCAGGTTTTTTATTGTTATTTTATTTTGCAGCATCAGGCACTTAAAAACTGTGCCTGGAACTGCACCATTCACATACTTTGTTGTAAAACATGACTGTCTTCTACCTATTAGTAATGGCAGTGCTTTAGCAGTGTTAGCAGAGGTGACTGGAAAAGGTGTCTGTGACATGAAGAATGTCACTGTTCAGTTCCAAGCAAAAACCAATTTTATACAACTTCCTGTTGCATATTAATTAATTTTCTCCCTAGCTCTGAGCTGTAGCTTATCTGTGTATTTGTGGCATACCTATTACCACAACATTTAGACGTTTTCATATTTGGTGTTTAGAAGTGTTTGATGTTTATTTAACTAATTGGAGAAAATACAGACTATCCACTTTCATAAATGAAAGGCCAAAAATTAATCGAAAAGTAACCATGTTATTCTGAAGTACTAGATCAGCTAAGTTAAAATGGAGTTCCACACTAAGATTAATTATGCTCTGTGCTTCCTGTTGAGTAATTATGTTCAATAAAAATCATTCCGTACAGTTCAGTACAAGCTGCCATTTCAGTGAGTGGTGTGTAATGGGCTGAGATGTGCACCCTGATGTGTTCTATACAACAGATTTCCACAAGTCTGTTCCATTTCGTCTCTGAGAAAGAACTTTTGCATGTTTGGGGGGAAATGTGGGGCCGGGCTTACCTGGCTTGTTGGGAACTGATATAACAGATGGCCCCAGCAGCAGTGCTTGTTTGGAAACCAGAAAAACACTTCTTCCTGGGCAGTGGCTCTCAAATGGAGGTTTTTTTTTCCTCTGCCATTTAATTTCATTCTGAGGATGTGAGTGTGCTTAGGGACTGGGAAGCATACTGGGAACAGACTGGGAGAGATGGTGGTGTCAGGGATAGGGCAGGAAGGCTCATATGAGGCACTGTGGTGAGCAGGAGCAAGGGGAACTTTTGACTTTCAGAAACTTCTTGAGCATTTACTGTTGTGACAGTTTCCCATCCTCGGTTAGCATAGAGGGACAGAGAGTAGGGTGCTCTCCAAGCTGTCTGGCTGGAGCAGTGTCCTCTCTGTGGCTTCAAGTTTGTTCCTGTCATCCGTTCTCTACTCTGTTCCTTGCTGTTTTCTCTAAAACACCTCAGATCTGGTCTCTAGATGAGAAAGCAGCCCTCAAATTGTGTCAGATAATATATCCCATTATCCTGGACAAATGCTGACTCCCGTACTCCATCTAGTTATCTTAAGCATCTTCTTTCACACAATTGCAATTGTAGGGAACCTCTCTTGACACTTTTCATCAAGGGACAGGTATCGGATCAAGAAGAGATTCATAAAGATTTTTCTAAATATTTCTAAAACTATCACCCTTTAATTGGTTAGCATAAAACGGACAAAAGGGTTGTCGAGCATTGGAACAGGCTGCCCAGGGAAGTAGCTGAGTCACCATCCCTGGAGGGATTTAAAAGACATGTAGACATGGCACTTAGGGACATGGTTTTCTGGCGGACTTGGCAGTGCAGGTTTATGGTTGGACTCGATCACAGGGGTCTTTTCCAACCTGAATGATTCTATGAAAATAACATGTACATGCACTTGCCCCCCTCCCTTTGGTTTCCTACAGTCCTGGAAAATATTTTTCTGAACCATCTGAGACCATTCCTTTCCTTCATTCAACTTATCCCAATTACAAACACTCTGTTAGGGCCAGACCCGTTCTTTGTTTGCTGAGGCCTCCTGCCGTGAGAGGGTGCTGCCAAAAGTATTCAGCTGACCTTCCCACTGCTTTTTGCTTTGATTCTACTCTGAACAACAACTAGGCAGTGGTTTTGGCCAGCAAGCCACTGGTCAACAGGTGGTCTGCTCTCCCTGTAAAGCTCTTCAGTCACTATGATGTTTACTGAGGAGTGCAATAGAAGTATTAGGACTCCTGCCAGACTGCATTCGAACAGAATGCATTCAATTGTGTTATAACTTTGTGTAATTGCTGTTGTTAAGCAACCCATATTCAGACGTCTTTAGTGATTAAAACTTTCTAATAGGTCTTTTTGGTATTTACTTACGAGGTTTATACTCCGTCTCTCGGCTATATTCTTACATGCTACTGATTTCAATAGGGCTCTAGTTACATTGCAAATGTCAGACTTTTGGTTCTTCACCCTCACAATGATGAGGAGCCAACTCATCAGGTAAAACAGCACACCAGATTTCATGCATGAGCATGAGAGAAATACAACATTGGTATGTGCAGACAGGGAATCAGTCACCTAACTGACCACAGCTACAAGCACAAATACGATGTGTATATCTACACATGAGAAGTGAGTATGTGTGTCTGCCTACCTCTGCCCACAACTTAAAATTTCTAAAGGAAAATAGGGAACTTGCCACAGTCATTTCTGGATAGTAACACTTTGTCTCTTTTTGGTAAACACTCTTCTTTAAATGAAATAGAGTTGTAAAAACACATCATTATAACTGATTGAACTTGATGCTTATCAGAAATTACTCTGCTGGATGGCATCTTTCACGGGGGGGGGGGGGG